>PVKV010004339.1:17416-129538 GCA_004027835.1 Alouatta palliata | reverse complement strand
CTCTTGTTACCCAGGCTGGAGTGCAATGGCGCGATCTCGGCTCACCGCAACCTCCGCCTCCTGGGTTCAAGCAATTCTCCTGCCTCAGCCTCCCGAGTAGCTGGGACTACAGGCACGTGCCACCATGCCCAGCTAATTTTTGTATTTTTAGTAGAGACGGGGTTTCACCATGTTGACCAGGATGGTCTCGAGCTCTTGACCTCGTGATCCACCCGCCTCGGCCTCCCAAAGTGCTGGGATTACAGGCGTGAGCCACTGCGCCCAGCCCCCACTCTTCTGTTTAAAAAAAAAAATCTCCTTTCAACAACAGATGCTGGAGAGGATGTCAAGAGTAGGAATGCTTTTATACTCTTGGTGGGAGTGTAAGTTAGTTCAATCATTGTGGAAGACAGATGTGGCGATTCCTCAAGGATCTAGAAATAGAAATACCATTTGCCCCAGCAATCTCAATACTGAGTATATACCCAAAGGATTATAAATTGTTCTATGATAAAGACACATGCACACATATGTTCATTGTGGTACTGTTTACAATAGCAAAGACTTGGAACGAACCCAAATGCCCATCAATGACAGACTGAATAAAGAAAACGTGGCACATATACACCATGAAATACCATGCAGCCATAAAAAGGATGAGTTCATGTCCATTGCAGGGACATAAACAAATCTGGAAACCATCATTCTCAGCAAACTAACTCAAGAACGGAAAACCAAACACTGCATGTTCTCACTCATAACTGGGTGTCGAAGAATGAGAACACATGGACACGGGGAGGGGAACATCACACACCGGCTTCTGTTGGGGGGTGGGGGGCTAGGGGAGGGATAGTAGGGGTTGGGGAGATTGGGGAGGGATAGCATTAGGAGAAATACCTAATGTAGGTTATCGGGGGAATGGAGGCAGTAAACCACCATGCCATGTGTATACCTATGTAACAATCCTGCAAGATGTGCACATGTACCCCAGAACTTAAGGTAAAATTTAAAAAAAAGTCTCCTTTCGCCCGTCTTAGCACCTTCTGTGAATGGAATCCTACAGCATATATGCTTCTGTGTCTGGTTTCTTTTGCTCAGCAGATGAGTTTTGTGTACCTGTACTCAGCCTTTGTTGTTTCTGAGCAGTCTTCCATTATCAGAACACTCTACAGTGTGTTCATCCATTCTCCTGTTGATTGACATCTGGGCCATTTTCAGGTTTTAGCTATTTTGAATGAAGCTGCCTTAAACATTCATGTACAAGTAATTTTGTGAATGTATGCTTCATTTCCTTTGAGAAAATGTCTAGGTGTAGAACTGCTGGGTCATAACATAAGTGTATGTTTATTTTTCTAAGCAAATGCTAGACATTCTTCCAAAGTGGTTATACAACTTATACTCTTACCAAAAATATATAAGAGTTCTGGTTGTTTCACAGCCTTGCAATTATCTGGTCTTGTGAGTCTTTTAAATTTAAGCAATTCTATTGGTCACATAGTGCTATCTCATTGTGATTTCAATTTACATTTCCCTATTGAATAATGATGTTTCATATCTTGTTATTGCTTGCTATTTGCATGTATTATTTAAGAACACAGAGAAAATGCATGCCCGTTATTTTATTTCATATAAGATAAAATAAAGAGTTGTATTTAATGTTTGACTTGTAGGAGTTATTTACATATTCTGCACATAAGATTTTTATCATTCATATATATAAATACTAGGTAGTTGATATTCAAAGACAAACACAAACTATTCTAGTCCTTAAATCAAATAAGTTTGGAAGTATAGACTGAGTTAACTTGATTACTGATTCATATCCTTTTAATTGAACATATTTTGGGAAGCATTTTCTACCCTAACGCAGAAGCCTTGTTATGGAATCATGAAATCGTAGGCTGGGATAGGCTATGAGTTTCCTAGCCTGCTTTAACAAAGAACCACAAGCTCAGTGGCTTAAACCACAGGAATAGTTTGTCTCACAGTTCCAGAGGCTGGAAGTCCAAGAGCAAAGTGTTGACAGGGCTGTGCTTCCTCGGGAGGTGCTCAGGAAGGATCCGTCCCATGCCACTCTCCCAGATCCTAGTGATTTGCTAGCAACTTCTGGTGTTCCTTGACTTATAGAAGTGACCCCCAGTCTTTGCCTTCACAGTCACATGCGTTATCCGTGTGTGTGTCTCTGTGTCAAAATCTTTCCTTTTGGTAAGAACACAGTCATATTGGATTACGGCCCACACTAATGACTATATATTAACTAATTATGTCTGCAAAGACCATATGTCCAAATGAGGTCACATGCATAGCATAGGTCCTCAGTGTTAGGATATCAATATATTTTTGGGGGAGATAATGCAACCTATAACAGATAAGCTCTTCAAGGTGTATTTTTGAAGATTTCTTGGCACATGTTTGACCCCTCTGGGACCTCACTGCCGATATTTCTGTTAACCTCTGCTCCATTGCCCCTGATCATGAGGGCACAGCTGCCCGACACAAGTTCCTCCATGGAAAAGCTGACAGGAAGAAGATCCTGTGTCCCAATGAATGAGCATTTGTCTTGTCACCCTGCTGTGTTCCACGCCTGTACCTACACTGGAGGCAGAAGACTGGGTGTTTGGTGGGGTCCTCTTACAGAGGTATCATCGAAGACAGGAGTGCTTCCAAACTTAAGTGAAGCTTTCATTTTAGGTGAGAACAGCTAATACATTACATCTTTGCCTATCCTTGTATTTTAGATAACCAAACTTTGGGCTTATGTGTCACACATAACAGGAATTTTCTGGCATGAGTATGAATAAGTTACTTTTGTAACTCCCTTGTTAGCAGCGGCTTCATCTGCTGGCACAGACCACTTGCAGCAATGCATGGGTCTAAGAAGCACTGGGAAAAGTGATGCACAGTTCTGATACTTGGCAATGTTATTCAAGTCATTTGTCCTAGGGTTGAGTAACATGGTGAACGGTCAGGGTCCAGTGCTTAGCTTTAGCAACACGGCCAAACGGCCATAAGGCCATATATACCCATATCACCATGAGGAGATTAATATGAAACCACAGAGGTTATTTTTTTCAACAAAACAAGAGCAAATAACATTTGCTTTCCACAGCAGAACAGTGTCATTAAGTAGTGCCTTCACGAGACTAAGCTTAATGCACTGTCATTGGGCAAGATCAGGGAATGAGCACCAACAGTCCATGATCTATTCACATTTGAGTACAGTCATAAAAAAGAGAAAAGAATATGGAGGAGATAGTGTGGGGGATAGGTAATAGACCAAGAAACATAATGAAATAAAGGTACTTTTGGAAAACAATTGTTCTTATGGCGTAACATTTGTTAAAAGCTTCTATATATCATTATTTCATCCTAAATCCAGTGTGGGGCTAATGGTATTATTTATGACACAAATAAGCCTCTATATGAAGATGTATCTTCATCCACAAGATTCTTCCAGGTCGACTTCAGCCATAAGAGATGGCTGCATTTCCAGGAGACTCTTAGCGACTCCCTTTAACAAGAGCCTAGAGTCTTTTCTCTGATGACATATGTATATGTTAAACAGAGTTCTTGCCTATATTCCTTTATCATTATTCATGCCATGTTTTAAATTTATAATATAGCCCCCCACAAAAGACAAAAACCCCAAAACAAAGAAACAATAATGAAATAACAGCTACAATAAAAATGAAAAATAAAAGGCAGATATGATTATTTAAAAAAACAATTCAGCCCACAATTAATTTTTCTAAATACAATTTACACTCAGTCACTAACCATCTGAGCATTTGTTGGATCATCTGGTTGGCAAGTGCTGCTGGATGAACAGCTGAAAGTGGGCAAAAGGCTCTTCCAGTGCAGCTCGGCTGGGTTCTCAGGGATGTGGAGCACCTGCTGTCACTCAACAGAGAGTTTGCCTTGTGAATATGTACTAGAAATGTCAAGGAGAATGTGCAACCAGAAACAGAAGACTGAGAGCCCAGGTACAATGTGATCAGTGTGAATGATTCCTGACAAGGTCCCTCATTGCGCCAGAAGTCCAAGTGAGCTCTCCCTAAGGGCGATTGGCTTACAGTGGGTGCTCTTTCTGTGAGTCGAGGCCACTTTTCATAAACCAGGTGAGTTCAGCTCCAGTGGGGCATGGATGACACCCTTTCTACTGCCTCCTCCATTCCTCCAGCTCAGGAGGAAACTGCCTGAAGCCTGCACAAAGCCTTGCTGTGAAAAGGCCTTGCATGTCTCTCTCCTTCTCCCCACCCTCTCTGCAACTAAGAGAAATGCCATCTATAAGGAATTGTTTGCAAACCAGAATGAAACTCTCTTCTAAGGAACAAATGGAAATACATAAATATTTTCCAGCTGAAGATATAAATCGAAAAATACCAAAGATGCTCTCCTCACTGAAGGCAATATCAATAATCATCTACTCATTCCTTGTATCTCATAGATTTCTCACTGGGAGTTGTTAAAGTCATAGAATATGTCCCGTTTGTGGTTAAGATTTAGAGAACAATCAGTTCAACATTTAAAAATGAATATCTAACTTCATCTTCATATTGGATCATTTGAGATGCTACTTTACAATATATTAATTCCTAGCATCCACTCCAAAAATTTGGATTAGTTCCCTCTGGATGGAGGATGGTATGTTTTTTAAATCTTCCCAATTCACTATGAAGTGAAGTCTGAGAACCACTAATCTATTATATCTAAATTCTAATTTTCTAATTATGGAAGAAATTCTCATTAATCATTAACCAAGACTCTATCATCTTTTCTTTTGAAAATCACAAAGAAAACATGTCCTAACTCATTCTATAAGGCCAGCATTATGCTAATACCCAAACCAGATAAGGCATTATAAAAAAATCTACAGATAAAATGACTTTTATGAATACTGTTGTAAAATCTCTCAACAAAATATTAACAAACCAAATTCAACAACACATAAAAAATGATTATATACCACCACCAAGCAAGATTTGGTATACAAAGGTACACAAAGATGGCTCAATATTAAAACATATTACTATAATTAACCATATTAATAGGCTAAAGAAGAAAAACCATATAATCATTCAACTGATGGAAAAATAATAGAGAAAATCAAACATCTATTTATAATTAAAAACTATCAGAAAATGAATAATAAGAGGAAACTTGAAGAACTACAAAAACCTACATTTAACATCATATTTAATGGTGAGGGACTAGATAATTTCTCACTAAAATCAGAAATAAGATAAAATATCTTGTCTCACCACTAGTGCCTGCAAATATGCAAAAGTCAATTGCTTTCCTATATTTCAGAAATGACCAATTTAATTGAAACTTAAAAATTCGGTGCCATTTGCAGCAGCAACAGAAAATAAAATACTTGGATATAAATAGAAGAAAATATATGAAAGATCAGTACTCATAAAACTACAAGTAACTAATGAAATAAATCAGAGAATATCTAAATAGAGGACAGCCTATGTTTATGGATTAAAATTTTCAATGTAGTTAAGATCTCACTACTTCCCAAATTGAACTGCAGTGTCTATGAAATCCTAATAAAAATTCAGCAAACTATCATCCAGATATCAGCGAACTGATAGACAAGAACCTGGAATAATCCACACATATTGAAGAAGAAGAGCAATTTGGGGGATTCCACCACATTATTTAAAGACATCGTAATCCCACAGTAACCAATTGCAATTCCACAGTGAGGTATTGGTGAAGAAATATACACACAGTCCAGCAAAAATCCACCATAAATACATAGGTGATTTTTGACAAAAGCACAAAGACATTTAGTTGAGAAAGCCTAGTTTTGTTTGTTTTTTTCAGTGAATGGTTCTGGTACATTTCAATGTTCATGTGAATGAAAAGTTAAACCTAGACACAAAACTTAAAACCTTAAACACAAATTTAACTCAAAATGGATCATATATTTTACTAATGTAAAATGTAAGACTATAAAACTAGAAGAAAACACAAGAAAAAAACACAGGAGAAAATATATGAAAGACTGGGTTTGGTTATGAGATTAATATGTAATATCAAAATCAATACACATTAATAAGCTAGGGTTTTTGTTTTCTTTTTTTACAAGGTCTCATTCTATCCCCCCGACTGGAGTGCAGTGGCAGGATCATGGCTCACTGCAAACTCAACCTCCTGGGCTCAAGCAATTCTTCTGCCTCAGCCTCCCAGGTAGCTGGGACTACAGGCTTGCACCATGAGACCCGGCTAATTTCTGTATTTTTTGTAGAGATGGGGTTTTGTCATGTTGCCAAGGCTGGTCTTAAACTCCCGGGCTTAAGCAATCTGCCTGTCTCAGCCTCCCAGAGTTCTGGGACTACTGGTGTGACCCATTGTGCCTGGTGAGCCAGATATTATTAATATTAAAAATTTTAGTTAAATAAAGACACTGTTTAGAGAATAAAAAGGCAAACAAAAAACAAAGACTTGGAGAAAATATTTGCAAAACACATTTGACAAAGGTGGTGTTTTTAAGATATATATAAAAAATTCTAACTTAATAAAACAATAATAAGTTAATAATAACTCAGAACAAAAGCTCAGTTAAAAATTAGGCAAAGATTTGAATGAGTACCTCGCAAAGAAGGTATACAGATGGCAAATAAGCGTAAGAAATTATGTCTAAAATTATTTGTCATTAGGGAAACACAAATTAAAACAGTAATGAAAGACACATCTATTAGCACGGTTAAAATTTAAAAAACACTACCAATTGCTGATAAAGATGCAGAACAACAGGAATTCTCATTCATTGTGGATAAGAACGCAAAAAGATACCTTTATTTTGGAAGAGAGTTTGGCAGCTTTTTATAAAGCTAAACATAAGCTTACCATACAATCCAGCAATCAATCACACACCTAGGTATCTACCAACTGATTTGAAAACTTATGCTCACACACTATGCACAGGAATGTTTACAGCAGCTTTATAATTGCTCCAAACTGGAAGCAACCAAGATATTCTTAAGCAAATGAATAAACAAACTCTGGTACACTCTCACTATAAACTACTATTTAGCAATAAACAAAAATGAACTATCAAGGCACACAAAGATACGGGTGAATCTTATCTGTATTTTTCAAATGAAAGCAGCTAGTTTATGATTATATATATAAATGATTCCATTTCTATGACATTCTGAAAAAGGAAAAACTATGAAGGTGATAAAAAAGATTAGTGATTGCCAAGGGTTAGTGGGTAGGGAGGATTAATATGTGAAGCCCAGGGAATTTTATAGAACAGTGAAAATATTCACTGCATGAATTTGTAATGGTGGATACATAGCATTAGGCATATGTCAAAACCCATAGAAATTTATAGTGCAAAGATTTAACTTTAATGTATATAAATTAAGAGAAATTAGGATATTGGGGTCATCCAAGAGTGGAACGTAGCTTGTGACAAAAGCAGTTTAAGTGTATTATAAACATATGAAGAAAAAAATACCTCACTGAAGGGATTTAAAAATGAGCAAAGGACTTGAATAGACATTTCCACAAATAAGACAGTCAAATGGCTAATAAGCACATGAAATATGTTCAGCATTCCTAATCATTAGGGAAATGCAAATCAAACCCCCATGAGATTCTACTTCACTCCCATTAGGATGTCTATCATCAACAACAACAATAAAAACCCAGAAAACAGAAAGTGCTGGCAAATTTTGGAGTAAACTCGTACACCATTAGCGATAATGTAAGATGGTACAACCATTGTGAAATGTGTATGGGAGTTACTAAAAATAATACAAATAGAATTACCGTAGGATCCAGCAATTCCATTTCTGGATATACACCTCAAATAATCAAAACCAGGGCCTCAATGATATATTTACACACCCATGTTTATAGCGGCATTATTCACAATAACTAAAACTTAGAAGGAACCCAAGTGTCCATTGAGGAATGAATAGATAAGCAGAATGTGCTATCCTCATGCAATAAAATATTATTCAGCCTTAAAAAGGAAGTAAATTCTGACACATGCTACAAAATGGATGAAACGTGAGGACACAATGCTATGTGAATAAGACAGTCCCAAAATGACAAGTACTGTATAATTCCACTGGTATGTGGTATTTAGAAATCACAGAGACAGAAAGTAGAATGGCAGTTGCCAGGAGCTGCAGGGAGTGTGTAATGTTTAATGGGTTATGATGTTAGTTTTTAATGGGTCCAAAATTTCAGTTTCACACAAAGAAAAGTGTTCTGGATGTGGATGGTGCCGATGGTTGTACAGTATTAATAACAATGAACTCTCCACTTAAAAATAGTTTATATGTAAATTTTATGTCATGTGTGTTTTACCACAGTGAAAAATATGGAAAAAACAATGTGTTACCAAGAAACACATTTTAAGTATAAGAATGCAAAATAATTAAAAATGAAAGAATATAAAAGACATAATGTATAGATAATTATCAAAGAAATATGAATTAAAAACAGATTTACTATTATCAGGAAAAGATTTTAAGCAAAGAAACATGAATAGGAATAATCAATCCAACAGGAAGTTATCACAATCCCAAATCTGTGAAAATGTATTCATACTTTCAAAGAAATTTATCCATAGTTTCTTAAAAACCTAGAAAGGAAAAGTAAATAAAAGATAAAATCCAAGGAATAAAATGATAATAAAAAAACTAAAAAGTCAGTGGAATAGAATATATACATAAAACAGAGGAAATAAAGCTGAAATTGGTTCTAAGCCACAGGCAACATAGATCAAAGAAAAAGAGAAAAGAAATTATAAAAATTAGGAACAAACAAGGATACATCATTAGCGATCCCAAATAAATAGGATTATATCTTTCCTTAATACTAAGAATGCTTGAGATATTCAGTTCTAGGCTTAATTCACTTCTTTAATAATTTCAGGGCATCTGGCCTTTCTTTCTTTGTTGCAAGGTAGCTGCCACAGCTCCAGATGTTACTTCCTCAAGGAACTGTGATCAGAAGCATTTAATGGAATTGACATTTTCTCTCACCTACTCTATACTATCAAAAGAAAATTATGTTTTAGAATTAAACAAATAGACTTCATATGCCATTGGTTGGCACTAGGGTTCCATGTCTTCTATAGCAGGGACTCTAAAACCTCTACTATGGCATCAAAGTTCCCCACCTCTGTTTTGACATTTTTCGATGATCAGCGAAGAAGAGGGGCAATAGCTTTTGGGGAAGCTAAAAAGATTCTATGCCACATTTAAGATTTTCCTCAGATGCATGAGTAAATAGATTACCTCTTCTGCAAAAGCTAGTATTGAAGAACATTTGAAACTAGCATGGTACAGGCTAATACAAACTGGACCCTACTTACCTGTTAATATCTATCCTTGGGAATCAAAATAATGAATGTACTAGATACAAACGACTCAGTCATTAAAAATATTCATCCTGCACTCCCAACCATTCCTATAAGTGCTACTATACATTTTAATAGATAATAAAACTATATTTATTTTATAATATTTAATAAAACTGTATTTATTTTATAATATTTAATAATTCAAAGGTAAATTTTTACTCTGCAGTACAAATATACAAAGTACACGAGCATATTCTATAAATAAAATGGTAAGTAAAATGCAATTTTACTTAAGAAGTAGTTCCAATTGAAAACCGTGGACCACGTATTGGATCATGGCTTTGCTATGTGAGAAATATATTGATCACCAGGTGCTCTCAGTTCATAGGATACACAAACTAATTCCAACTTACTGAGGTAGGTACTTTGTTGGAAATAAGTTTAGAAAGATAAGAGAGAACAGACAGTGATACAAGAAAAATCGAAGTATTCTCCTGGAAGAGATGCATTGGGTAAATATGTACATCCTGATGGTTGATCACATGTTTTTTAAATGAAATAGTTGCTGATCAGTGTTGTGGAATTCATCCATCTATTGCACTGACTGTTTATGATGGAAGTCTGATGTGAATCGCTTATTATCAACTGGGTGGTGTATAAAATGTTGTTGCTATGATTGAATAAGAAATGTATTTGGATCTCTTACATATCAGAGTTTGTTTCCTAAACAAGTCTGTTTAAAACAAACACCAAAGATATTTTTGAAAAAATAAAACTTAGGAAAACAAATTCATTCCAGTTGCCATTAAACTCTGCTCCTGTCAAACCAAACAGGATTTTAATGTTTCTTGCCTGTTAAGTATTAGTGAGGAATCTGTCCAAACAGTAAAAAATAAAATCCCACAGTCATTAAATCAAAGTAATTAGAACTCCAGTGATGGGTGAAAGTGGAATCACATGTTCTTGCTTGCTGGGAGTTACTAGTTGGCTGGGGTATTTAAAATCCATGACTTCAGGTGGAGAGTTGAAGCTAGAGATTATGATGTGCTTTGTGTGTGCATTATGCAGGTTATTCTGAGATACATTTTTTGTCACTCTCACATAGGAGATAAATTATATAGTGAAACTAGATGTTTAAAAACCATGTGCTACTCTTTGATTGCAACACATAGGAGTTAGCTATGTATATGTCCGTAGTCCCCAGATGTTTAATATTTGCCTGGTGTATTGTTGATGTAGAATTCTTTCCTTTGGGATTCTGGTATATTTTATTCACCAAACTCCCAAAACAAAGTGGAAGTTTTATTAAATATGCTGTGGATACAAAATTACCTCCATCAAAAGGCAGAGTAAGATACTAGCAGAAACGGCAGCCACAGATGCTTCATGAATAAAAGCAGCACTCAAATTTGAGTTAAGTGGCTGAATGGCAAGTGGCTCTTTTTCTGTTAAGCAGATTCTAATACTACAAAACATTTCTCACATCTATTTTTAATCCTGAAATACAACATACATAGCAGAGTATACGGTAGAAATAAATTTAAAAACATACATTCTAAAAATGCAACAAAATTAGCCATAAAATCATTCCCTGAATGATTTTGTATCAAATTAAAAATTTTCCTACTTTATGGCAACAGTCATCAGTGACCCTTCATTATGTCATATATATAAAAAAACAGACCTTCAATGTTGCAGTGACTAATATTTGGAATTGGCATAGACATTGGTATACCTTGCATTCCTATATTAATATTAATAAAATAATAATGAATGTTAAACATACATCAACCCATCACTATGTAGCAGGCAAACATTCAAGCTTGAAGTGCGATGCAGTCAGTAAGCCTCACAATGTGCATTTAAGCATTATTACTTAGAGATGAGAAAATGATGGTCTTGCCTCACTCATGTAAGTATAGTGCTGAGTATCATGCAACTTCTAAATTGTGGGTCTGGGATTTTGACTCTGGCTATATGACCAGGCAATTACATCAAAACCAATCAATTGAGCCACTTTCCTTTACCACCTTCTCACTAAAACCATGGCATTTCAGGAAATGAGGACTGTAATTGTCATGAGTATTTTCTCTTCTTAAACACATGTTTATGCATATATACACTTGTACTGATCTTCATTTTATTTTCTTTCTCCATTATCATGTGACATAAGATTTATTGAGTTCACATCAGCATTTGGGTATTGTTAACTTTATGCAATACTATTTGGGTTGGGGATTGGTGAATTTCTGGTTGTACGAAGGACAGTTGTATTATGTTAGGCATAATTATGACCTTATTACTGTCTTTATTTGAAGATTATATATGATCTCAGAAGATGTATATGGGTTGAAATTGACAAGGGGTGGATTTGTGTGGTTAATACCGAGCATCAGTGTGATTGCCTTGAACGATACAAAGCACTGATCCTGGGTATGCTATGAGGGTGTTGCCATAGGAGATTAATATTTGAGTCACTGGGGTGGAAAAGGCAGATTCACCCTTAATCTGGGTGGGCAAAATCTAATCAACTCCCAGCACAGCTAGAATGTAAGCAGACAGAAAAATGTGAAAAGAAAGACAGACCTAGCATCACAGCCTGCATCTTTCTCCCAGGCTGGATGTTTCCTGTCCTCAAACATAAGATTCCAAGTTCTTCAGTTTTGGAACTTGGACTGGCTCTCCTTGCTCCTCAGCCTGTAGACAGCCTATTGTAAGACCTTGTGATCATGTGAGTTAATACTTAATAAACTCCTTTACATATATGTGTGCATGTGTGTGTGTGTGTGTGTGTGTATTCCATTAATTCTATACCTCTAGAGAACCCTGACTAATACACAAACAGTCCCCCAAAGGTTAAAGTATTTCAACATTAACCCAAAAGTCCACAGTCCAAAGTCTCATCAGAGACAAGCAAAGTCCCTTTCATGTATAAGCCTGTAAGATCAAAAGCAAGTTAGTTACTTCCTAGACAGAATGCAGGTATAGGCATTTGGTAAATACAGCCATTCCAAGTGGGAGAAATTGACCAAAACAAAGGGAACACAGGTGCCATGTAAGTCCAAAATCCAGTGGGCAGTCAAATCTTAAAGCTTCAAAATGATCTCCTCTGACTCCATGTCTCACATCCAGGGCACCCTGATGCAAGAAGTGGATTCCCATGGACTTGGGCAGCTCCTCCCCTACGGCTTTGCAGGGTACAGCCCCTCTCCTGGCTGCTTTTGTGGGCTGGTGTTGAATGTCTGCAACTTTTCTTGGTGCACTGTATAAGTTGTCAGTGGATCGATCATTCTGAGGTCTGGAGGTTGGTGGCCCTCTTCTCACAGCCGCACTAAATAATACTTCAGTAAGGACTCTGTGTGGGAGCTCTGACCCCAAATTTCCCTTCTGCACTGCCCTGGGAGAGGTTCTCCATAAGGGCTATTCCCCTACAGCAAACTTCAGCCTGGGAATACAGGCACTAACATACCTCCTCTGAAAGTGAGGCAGAGGTTTCCAAATCTCAATTCTTGACTTCTGTGCACCTGCAAGCTCAACACCATGTGGAAGCTGCCAAGGCTTGGGGTTTCCACCCTCTGAAGCAACAGCCTGAGATGTACCTTGACCACTCTTAGTCATGGCTGGAGTGGCTGGGATGCAGGGCACCAAGTCCCTAGACTGCACACAGCAGAGGGAACCTGGGCCCAGCCCACAAAACCATTTTTTCCTCCTAAATCTCCAGGCCTGTGATGGGAGGGGATGTTGCCAAGTTGTCTGATAATCCCTGGAGACATTTTTTCCCTTGTCTTGGTAATTAGCATTTGGCTTTTTTTTATTCATGCAAATTTCTGTAGCTGGCTTAAACTTTTCCTCAGAAAATGGGATTTACTTTTCTATTTCATTGTCAGGAGGCAAATTTTCCAAAGTTTTATACTCTGCTTCCCTTATAAAATTGAATGCCTTTAACAGCACTCACGTCACATCTTGAATGCTTTGCTGCTTAAACATTTCTTCTGCCAGATACCCTAAATTATCTCTCTCAAGTTCAAAGTTCCACAAATCTGCAGGGCAGAGGCAAAATGCCATCAGTTTCTTTGCTAAAACATAGCAAGAGTCATCTTTGCTCCAGCTTCCAGCAAGCTCCTCATTTCCATCTGATACCATCTCAGTCTTGACCTTATTGTACATATTACTATGAGCATTTTGAGCAAAGCCATTCAACAAGTATCTAGAAAGTTCCAAACTTTCCCACATTTTCCTTATTTTCTTTTGAGCCCTCCAGACTCTTCCAGACCCTGCCCATTTCCCAATTCTAAAATTGTTTTCACATTTTTGGATATCTATAGCAGTGACCCACCCTACTGATACTAATATCTATATTACTCAGAGTCCTCTAGAGGGACAGAACTATTAGGAAATGTATATATCTTACACGATATATATATATTCACACAATCACAAGGTCTCACAATAAGCTATCTGCAAGCTTGGGGCAAGGAAGCCAGTCCAAGTCCCAAAGCTGAAGAACTTGGAGTTAGATATTCGAGGGCAGGAAGCATCCAGCATGGGAGAAAGATGTAGGCTTGGAGGCCAGTCTAGTCTTTTCACATTCTTCTGCCTGCTTTTCTTATTCTGGGTGTGCTGGCAGCTGATTAGATGGTGCCCACCAGATTAAAAGTGGGTCTGCCTTTCCCAGCTCACTGGCTCAAATGTTAATTTCTTTGGGCAACACCCTCACCGGCACAACCAGGATCAATATTTTGCTTTCTTCAATTCAATCAGGTTGACAGTATTAATCATCACAGTTACAGACTTCAAAAGTATCAAAATCTGGAGTCAAACAAAAAGCGCTTAGACTATGCTTGGAAGACAAGACAGAATTTCTATGGGAATAAAGATCTCCACAGACTGACTCCATGGAGCTTGGGCACTTTGTCCAGGCTAGTGCTGGATGGTAGCATAGTCCCAGCCCCTTCATTTCTCTCACCCTGGAATGTTTCCATTATTAAAGGGTGAGTTTCTCTCAGCCCAAGTTCAGAAGATTGACCCTGTACTTCAAATAATTAGCCAAATATTGTCTTCAAAGAATGTGTTTTCCACCCTAAATGTGTCTGCCTTACTTTGCTTTCAAAAGTTGGTTCATTAAGAAGAAACAGAGAGTCCTTTTTGCCATGCCATCTCAGCCTCCAGGACAGCAACAAAATGAACATAATCACAGGAAATGCAGGTTTACTGCGAAGTCTAAAAACGTAAATATAGATATGGAGATGGAAATCTGGCACTGTGTTGGGAGGATTTGAGATGAAACTTCCTACACATTTTCTGCTTTCAAATAACGATTCTTCCCTGATATATAATATAGTTTGAATGTGTCCCCTCCAAATCTCATGTTGATTTGTTGGGTGTGGAGCCTGGTGGGAGGTGTTTGGGTCATGGGGGTGGACTCTTCATGGCTTGTTGCTGTCCTTAAGATAGTGAGTGAGTTATTTGTTCTCACAAGATTTGGTGGTTTAAAGTGTGTGGCTCCTCCCACTCCCTTGTTCCTTCTCTTACCATATAAAGTATCTGTTCCTGTTTCACATTCTACCATGAGTAAAATTACCCTTGAGATCTCCCCAGAAGCCAAGCAGATGCTGGTGCCTTGGTTTCATAACCTGCACAACCATGAGGCAATCAAACCTCTTTTCTTTATGAATTACCCAGTCTCATGTATCTTTTCATAGCAATGCAAGAACAGCCTAACACAGAAAATTGGTACCAAGGCATTTCTATGAAGATACATGAAAATGTGGAAGCAGCATTGAAACTGGGTAAGAAGCAGAGGTTGAGAGTTTGGAGGGCTCAGAAGAAGATAGGAAGATGAGAGAATGTCTATACTTCTTAGAGACTTGTTAAATGGTTGTGACCAAAATGCAAATAGTAATATTGATTTTGAAATTCAGATTGATGAGGTTTCAGAAGGAAACGAAGAACTTATTGGGAACTAGAGCAAAAGCCATGCATGTTACACCTTAGCAAATAACTTGGATGCATGTGCCCCTGCCCTAGTGATCTGCAGGAGTTTGAACTTGAGAGTGATGACACAGAATATCTGGTGGAAGAAATTTCTAAGCAGCAACACATTCAAGATGTGGCCTGGCTCTTTCTAACAACCTATACTCAGATGCAGGAGCAAAGAAATGACTTACAGTTTGAACTTACATTTACACAGAAAGCAGAGAATAAAAGTTTTAAAAATGTGCAGGCCAGCCGTGTGTCAATGAAAGACAAAGCTTTTTCAAGAGAGGAATTCAAGCAGGCTGTGGAACAACCATGTACCAGAGATATTTACATAATTAAAAGGGAGTCAAGTGCAAACATCCAAGATAATGAGAAAAAGGCCTCAAAGGCGTCTCAGAGACCCTCACTGCAGACCCACCCATCATAGGCGCAGAGGTCTAGGAAGGCAGATCGGTTTCCTGGGCCAAACCCTGCTGCCCTGAACAATATTGGAACACTGCTCCCCACCTGCTGGCTGCTCCATCTCCAGCCAGGGTTCGAAGGGACCCAGGTAGAGCTTGAGCTGCCACTTTGAAGAATGCAAGCCGAAACCCTTGGTAGCTTCCATGTGGTATTAAGACTGTGAGTGCAAAAAGTGTCAGAGTAAAGGCTTCACCACCTCCACCAAGATTTCAGAGGATGTATGAGAAAGCCTGAGTGCTCAGGCAGAAGCCTGCCACAGGGGTGGTGCCCTCACAGAGTACCTTTACTAAGGTGCTCTGGAGGGGAACTATGAGGCTGGAGTCCCCACACAGAATTTCCACTGGGGCACTGTCTAGTGGAGCCGTGGGAAAGGAGGTGTCATCCTCTAAAACTCAGAATAGTAGTTCTACTGGCATGTTTCACCCAACACCTACTTGGAAAAGTTGCATGCAGTCAATAACTTGTGAGAGCAGCCATGGCGCAGAACCCTGCAAAGACATAGGGATGGAGCTGCTCAAGGCCTTGTGTGCCCAAGATGTGGAACATGAACTCAAAGGAGACTACTAGGAAGCTTTAGTTTTCAGAATTGTGTGAGGCCTGTAACCCCTTCCTTCTGGCCAATTTCTGACTTTTAGAATGGAGATGTGTATCCCATGTTGGTATCCCCATTATATCTTGGAAGTAAATAACTTACTTTGATTTTACAGGCTTGTAGGTAGAAGAAATTCATCTCCAGACAAGACTTTGAACTTGAACTTGGGACTTAGAACTTTTGTGTGTATGCTGGAACACCTTAAGACTTTGAAGGAAGGTATGATTGTATTTTGCAATGTGAGAAGGACATGCATGAGATTTGGAGAGATCATGGGCAGAATTACACAGTTTGCATATGTGCCCTACCAAATCTCATGTTGAATTGCAATCCCCAATTTTGGGCTTGGGGCTTAGTGGGAGGTGTTTGGCTCATGGGTATAGATCTCTCATGGCTTGGTGCTGTTCTTGAGATAATGAGTGAGTTCTCAGGAGATCTAGTTTCCTAAAAGTGTATGGCTCCTCCCCACCCCCTTGTTCCTGCTTAAGACAAGAGAAGTGGCTGCTCCTCCTTCACCTTCTGCCATGAGTAAAAGCTCCCTGAGGCCTCCCCGGAAGCCAAGCAGATAGCAACAGCATGTTTTTATGGTCTCCAGAACCATGGGCCAATTAAACCTTTTTTAGTTATGAATTACTCAGTGTCAGGAATTTCTGGATAGCAATGAAAGAACAGCCTAATGCAATGTACCGGCTGTCAAACATTTCAGTAGGTTAGTTCACGTGTGAACTGCAGGAGAACCATGAGACAGACAAGCATGATAACTACTTCAGCCCTCCAATAGCAGTACTCTTAGGCAATTAAGTTCTTCAGTGTATCAGTCTCCTTACTTTTAAAATGGGGATGGCAATAAAACATGATGCTAACATGTTTTTGAGAGTCATAATGAAATTTTGTATGTAAAAATACTAAACAAAACTGTACGGCACCATAGCAATGCCAATTGGTATGTGTCTATTACTAATACTATTACTAGCACTATTTTTATTATTATACTATTATTACTATAACAATAATAATTATTATTATTACTAAAGTACATAGTAACTATTCAATGTGATATAAGACTTACCTGTAATTACTGATGAGGCATGACATCTTCTACTCTGTGGATACCTCACTGGGGGTCACTGGACAGAAGAATGTTTTTGGAGAGGGAAATGGGCTGAATACTGCTTGTTTTACAGAAATAGACCCCCAAAGACAGCAGTGAACATTACATCCATGCTTTGTCAAACTTCTGTGTGGAATTTGTCCCCGAGCTTGGATGCTGTGATCATCCTATGACATGCCTAGTCCACAGAAGTTCTCAGGGGCTCTAGTCTGCTCTTTCCCCAGCAGGCACAGGCACTAATGGGATCCTGTCACTCCCCAGCCATGTTCCACAGGCTAGTACACCCAGAGATATTAACCTTGCATTTGTGGCCTCTGGCTAAAACATATGCTATTTGTGTTCCTGAGAAATGATATCATTCTGCAGTGAGCTCTTCAGCACAGAAATTGATGTGTACCTGCAGAGCATACTAATGCCCCCTGGTTTTTCTATCTGTGTTTATTCTGGAGGACATATGGATCAAGGTTGGAAATTCATACAGAGAGACTCACCTGCTTTCTGACACTCTCAAAATTGCTGCTACAACAATCACATTTGTATTACAATAGCAAGAGTGCACTAGGCTGATGTTAGAAAAAGAAAGATAATATTTTTCCTGGGGACTATTTCTATCTGAAGCTTGAGAAATAGAGTGTTTGACTGGCAAATGACCAACAAAAGACACTAAATGGTTATTTGTTCTCACAGGATCTGGTTGTTTAAAAGTGTGTGGGCAAAAGCAGTTGCTTTTGATAATTTCAGTAAGTCTTTTAGCCTTGGGCTTAATGAATGAATGCAAGTAGAGAAATGCTGCTTACCTAGATTGAGTGCCCAGGGAGAGGAGTGAACAGCACACACCATGTTCCTCCTGCTGATGTGAACACATGAGCCATGAGGTTGAGGCTCTTAAAACAGGTGGCTGGGTCCTTCTGTTTCCAGTCCTCACAGGCCATGCACAGGTCATGCACAGATACAAAGAAAATTCAGTTTTGCGGAAGAAACCTCTCTTTCTCTTAAGCGAGCTGTGGGTCATGCAGTAATGAACACTGTTTGCACCATAATGAACTTGTAGTGAGCAGGCACCTCATACCCTCAAGCACTTTACAATTGCTTAGAAACAGAAATGAATAACTTTCTTCACTCTAACAACGTCACATAGAACAGAAAGGCACAGAATCAAATATCAATGCCATCATGGGGTAAATACTTAAACAAGAGCATACACAGACTGTTACTGGGGCACAGTATTAGTCTGTTTTCATGCGGCTGATAAAGACATACCCAAGACTGGGCAATTCATAAAGAAAAAGAGGTTTAATGGACTCACAGTTCCACATGGCTGGGAAGGCCTCACAATCACAGCAGAAGGGAAAAGCCATGTCTTACATGGCGGCAAACAAGAGAGAATTAGAACCAAGAGAAAGGGGTTTCCACTTATAAAACCAACAGATCTTGTGAGACTTAATGACTACCAAGAGAACAATATGGGGGATACTGCCACCACATTTCAATTATTTCCCACCAGATACCTCCCACAACACGTAGGAATTATGGGAACTGCCATTCAAGATGAGATTTGGGTGGGGACACAGCCAAACCATATCAGGCACTGAGGAGGAAGTAACTATTTCTGCCGTGAGAGTTTCAAAGTGCTTCACAGGCAAGTGACATTTTATCTAAGTTTTGATAGGTGAATGGAGTTTTCCAAGTGAGGAAGAGAATGGTGGCATAAGTATTTGCATGTAGAAATGCATAATGTTGTGGCAAGCCTTGCCATGTTCTGGGGAGCCATAGCAGAAAAATGTGTCAGCTCAGCACATATTTGCTTTGGCAGATGGCCAAAGAGGAATTGGAGACTGGATAAAATTCGAAGGCCTTATAATATTCTTCAAACAAATTTATGTTTTATTCTATGCACAAGAGGAGATGACAAAAATATTTACGTGCAAAGTGGCATGATCAGATTTGCCTTTTAGGAAGGAACTTCTCATGGTGAGCCTGGAAACACAGGTCTGCAGCAAGTCAGGAAGATTTATAATAATCAAAGGGTTAGAAACAGTCAGGGGATGGATAAAAAGGAACTGGCACGTAGAACTCTGCATTAAAAATGACAAGATTACACCAATGTGAAAAAGCATGAGTAGGGCTTTGAAATGAGGGTTACTGAATATCCAAAGTTGGAGGTTGATCGATGGAGGTATCATTCCCCCAGATAATAAACCCAGGAAGAATAGGTGAGGATTTTAAAGCATGTGATCACAAAATTAGACTTAGATGTATCTCTATTGCTTTCTATTCAGGACACAGGCAGAGGTGACACCTGGAGCTAATGCATCTTGAACAAACATGACAGACTGGGAAACTGGAGGTTTTCTGTTGTGCTTAGCACAGAGTCCACAGGAAAAGGAAATGGTGGTGACTGTCATGGGTAGCTGTTAGGGATAGATTGTGAAAGGCCATTGAAGACAGGAACTCTGTCCGTTTATAAATGCAGCCTATAGAATCCTGAATATGTATGATGGCAGCAGAAAGAATGAACGTGAGAATCATTTCATTCTTTAAAAGATGACCAGAGTGTAAATAGGAGGGATGAGTCAAGGATGACTCCAACTTTTCAAATATGGCCAAAGAATTTGGCAGACATGTACTTTGTTATACGGCATTAGTACAATTTAGTGAATGTAACCATTAAGAAGTATAGTAATATGTAACTACTGAGTGGGTCAAACTTACAGCAATACCATGTATCTGGAACCCATGCATTCTACATAAAGGAGGTCTGCTGAACCATTCTACTGTCGTTAAGTCAACACACTTCATTCAGTAAGCTAGATATGGATAAAGCAAACTGAAAGACAGCACACTGACAGACAGCAACAGGGACACTGGACATCAAAGGTATGATTCGGAGAAGATACCTAAAGCCAGAAGAGACTGAGAACGGGTGGTACAAAGGGAAGCAGTCCAACATGTTTCTGTAGCCCATGATAGTGGCCCTGTGAATTGTCCATTTTAAAAATGGAGATAAGGACCTCTCACATTGATTAAAAGTATAGAAATATTTACAATAAATGTTGGAGTTACTTTCATAAAAACTGTTAATGTTTTAGTAAATAGTAAAATTTTAGTTACTGGAAATATTTTTACTATGTAAATAATCTCCTTGTCAAATAATACTGGACAAATAGATGAACATTGTATTAGTTAATAGAAATACTCTATGTGGAGAAATAAAAATAGCAAATATAACTTATTTTTCCTTTACTACTCATTCAATTGAATTATCTCCATTCAAAATTTCTTCCATAGCTTTAAATTATAATGCCAGTTTGATCTAAAAAATCTACAATAATTAACATAATCAATTATATCTGCTATTCACTTGGGATCTAACCATTTATTCAAATCCTGCACTCTATTGAATTTCACTTTCTAAAAATAGAAATTATGCCTCAACACACACAAGCAATAAAGCAGTGGTAATAGATGTGACTCTTACCTCAGGATACACATGCTAATGTGAGCAGTTAAGCTGTTTTCTTGACCTTTTATTAACATTAAAGCAATATACTGCTTTATAGCTACCATCGTCTTATAATTATCTTTGTTATTATTATTTTAATTTCCAAGAGTTGTTGGTCTCTTTGGTTTTTTTTTTGTTATCATTCACTACTTATTTACCATACAGAGTTTTAAACATCGACATTTCATTTTGGAAGACAGGTAGCAGGAAAAGTCATTGGCTCTCAAATTTTTAAGTAAAAATTGAATTACATAATGTTTTTTATAACAATATTCATAGGATTATCTGCTTTAAGAATGAACAGCCTAGTCATTTTTGAAATATGAAATTAAGTGCACTGGAAAATCTCTCCATACCTAAAATTATGGTTTTCAGCAGGGGATTATTCCTGATAGAACGTATCTTAGTCAGTCTAGGCTGTTGCAACAAATTATCAGTCACTGAGTGACTTAAATGATAAACTTTAATTTCACACAGTTCTGGCGGTTGGGAAGTCCAAGACCAAAACACTGACGGATTCAGTGTCCTTTGAGGGCTGCTTACTACTTCATAGCTGACTGATCTGTGTCCTGATGTGGCAGAAAGGGGACAGGAGAGCTCCCTGGGGTGTCTTATGATCCTACTCTCTGGACTGAATTACCTTCCGTAGATCCCACCTCCTAATACCATTACCTGAGAGTTACGATTAGAAAACATGAATTTTCGAGGAACACAAACATTTTGTCTACAAAACAGGCCATGGATTGTAAAAGGAAGTCAAAAATCTAGAATTAGATATGGATGGGAACTCAGCTACCCACTGTCCATAGTCAATGTTTTAAGGTGTAAATTAACACAATAAATGCTTTTTCTTTTGTCTTAGTTTTTTTTTCTTTTTGGTCCAATGGCAAATCCATCCAACCATGTTAAGATTTTATGTCATTGTTATAAAGCAGCAAAGGGAGTGCTGGGGTGGAAATTGAATGTTAGCTCAGATTAGATGTATCCAGGGCTTTCAAGGAAAGTATTATGGTATACTGGAACTGTCGTCGCCGACTGTGTGTTCTTTTCAACATTATTTTAACTTTCATAAATTTTATTTTCCTCATCTGTAAAATGGAAATAATGAAAACTACAAGACAAAGTTATAAAAATTAAATATAATGATAAAGGTAGATAAGGTAACAAATAGATAAAGGTAGATAATAATGTGGATGATCTCTAGCCTTTTTCCCTTAAGACATATGATGGATAATATTGAGAGTCAACTTAATTGGACTGAGGGATGGATATATATGCAAAGTATTGTTACTGAGTGTTTCTGTGAGGGTGTGGCTTCCGGCCTCCATCTTTCTCCCGTGCTGGATGCTTTCTGCCCTCGAACATCAGACTCCAAGTTCTTCAGCTTTTGGACTCTTGAACTTACATCAGTGGTTTGCCAGAGGCTGTCAGGCCTTAGACCACAGACTGAAAATTACACTCTCGGCTTCCCTGCTTTTGAGGTTTGGGGACTCAGACTGGCTTCCCTGCTCCTCAGCTTGCAGACGGCCTATTGTGGAACTTCCCCTTGTGATCATGTGAGTCAATACTCTTTAGTAAACTAACCTTCATATATACATCTATCCTATTATTTCTGTTTCTTTAAAGAACCCTGACAAATACAAGATGGAAGAGTTGTCCAGGTCTTAATTCTATAGTCCCAGGCACTCAGGAACTCAGAATTTCTAAACATTTGTAAGCCCTGGTTTTTATGTCAGATCTCAAACAGTTAACGTACTAGAAGACTTTAGGACAGAATTCCTCAGCAGAATCACTGCTGTGGGGCTGAATTCCTTGTCATCCCTGGATTTCTATCTTGCTTGTTTCAATAGAGTATCTGTTTTTTTTCCTAAGACCCAGAACACATAAAAGTGAAGCAAAATATTCTCAGAAAGACAGTTGGAGTAGTTTCAGAGTTCCTGGTGGCTCAGCATCCCAGATGCCTCTGTGATTTAGGCGAGATAATAGCAGGAGTTAAAGACTGAGGGTCCTTACTACAATCTGAGCTGACCATAATAAAGTCAGGTGTTTCACTCCCAATGAAACAGGTGCAGTCTCCAGAAAATGGCCAGCAACATGGCAGAGTGTACCAAAACATTCCTAGCTAGCTTTCAGAGGAAAAACTTGAAGGGGAAACAAGAGCAAACTTTACTTGCTTCTCAGAGCTGGGTGAGTATGGAGTGTTCTTTCACATAGAGGAAGGAGGTGAGCAGAGAAGAGAGAAAATCTCATTAGGCAAGAAGATTTCCAGCCAAGAGCTTCTTACTAACAATCTAGATTATAACCCAAATTTGCAAAGACAAAATAGTTCTGGGCCCCAGGGCCTAAGTTAGAGAAGTCCATGGGCCATTGCTATGCTGTTGGTGATTGGAGCCCACCTTTACCACACGTTAGCATGAATGAGTTTTCTGTTCCAGACTGAAGACAGATTTGCAAGAGGAAGAAGATACAGAAACTCACAGGAGTGACTGAGTGAAATCTGATGGGACACAAATCTTAAAGGTATAGATTGATCTGCCTCTGGGGTCTCTTTGATTGTGTCCTCCAGTTTCTCTGCGGCCTCTCCTCATCCAGATACATGAGCTTTGCTTTGCAGATGAGTTTTGTTTTTGCTTTTGCCTTATTTTCTTGTTATAAGTGCTTCTAGATGAGAATAGCTATTCTACTTTCAAACAAGACACAAAGCTACAAACTTTGCAGCCTGAGGTTCATTAACCTTGAAGATTTATGGCAGAAATGCCATGTAAAACAGAGGACTTTTGGTGTATAAGTATAATCCTATTTTAATTGGCTGTGTGAAAATCTATTTACTTTTCCTAGGTAAAACCAAGGATTACTATACCTTTAGGTACTTGGCTTCTTAGGAAACTAAGGGATTGCATTCTTCAAAGGGCCATTTCAGCCTGTTAAAAGCATCTTGCCTGATGCATGAATCCTTGGATGGTGAATAGGACAACTTCTACCCTCATTTATTATATATATATACCATATAATTTTATATATATTATATATGTATATATTAAATGTGTTCAGATAAGTGTTGAAAATGTGAAGCATGTTTGAATTTTCTAAGCATGTTGTTTTACCTAATCTAGTATTTATCATTTTATATAGGAAAAATGACATAGATATTTAAAGTTTATCTATTTCTATTTCGCATTGTGAACCATTCTGATAGAAAATATCATTTCAAATGTTTTACCCTCAATGCCTAGCAGAGCTCCGATGCATTGAAGGTATTTAATAAATTTGTGGTAAAAGGGAAAATGGGAAGAACATAAGAAAAGAGGAACAACAGATTAACACAAGAAGGTTAGGGTCAATGAGACATGTATGTCATGTTTTTCTTCAGAGTTTGAGTCTTTGAATACTTTAGGACCATTAAAAAAAAAACAAATTTGTGTAATTTATTTGAAGAACTTAGTGTGTAAAAACAATGATATTAAATTGCTATACCAGCTTATAGATTTTTTAAAATGTGGGTTTCTTTTTTATTTCTACAAGTAAAACAGTAGAAGAACAAGTTTGATATTTTGCAAGATAATTTATCTAAGGATACAAATTCTGTGTTAGACACTTATGTTCCTTTCCCCTTGCCTTTGTTATATAAGCAACCTTTCACTTGTTTGATGATTGCTTAGACAATGTGCTAGAATGTAGATGCCTTACCCAGCTGTCTGAAACAAAACTAAAATCTAAAAGTTTTTGTGTGTGTGTCATAAAAATACAAAGAATTGCTATGATAGTTCTTGTGTGTTGTCTAGCTTTTCCACTGTATTATATTATCTCACTTGCTATTATGTATGCTTAAAATCAAAGCTAGAAAGAGAAAGTGTTCCTTAAATCAACATAAACCATTCCAGTGGAAAATCACACAAATCAGAAGCTCCTCCTCCTTGTTTTTCTCCTCCTCCTCCTCCTCCTCTTCCTTCTCCCATGATGGGATGGAAGTCTTCCTCTGACATGTGCAAGGATCACACGTTTAAGTGCTACCCTGAATTTAACTCAGGACAGGGCTTCTTCAACATCTGGGTTATCTTAACCTCAAAGAGACATAATATATGTCCTTAAATTTGAATCTTCCCTTCAGGTGAGAAGCTCTCCTGGTTTCCACTGTAGCATATCACACAGACACACACACACACACACACACACACACACACACACTCACTCCACAAATACACACATACAGGTACAGTAATTCCTCTGTCACTTAGTCACATGACCACATCTGAACATGATTATAAAAATTTTCCCTCAAATAATCACACTCTTCCTGATGAACTCTCCAGGAAGTAATGAAAGGCCACTTCCTGCCTGCCTGTGGGTGCCTGTGTAGGTTCTTCCTTCAGGCTGAAGTTCCCTTTGACCCTTCTCTGTCTACTGAAAGCTGATTTACTGTAAAAGTGACAACCCAGCTGTTGAATGATTAAGGATACCATCCCTCATTGCCTACTCAATATGAGTCAATCATGGGCTCCCCCATGCTCCCATATGAGATTTCTCCATCACTCTGCATATGAGGAATGATTCAGGATTCCCTTGACTTGTATAATGGTTAGATATTTCCATGCCTGACAGTAGCAGCCTTAGAAGATAACTTCTTTTTCTCTGGTACATTTCAATGACTATTATTAAATTTAATCACAGAAGAGATAAATGTTAAGATGTAAATGTTATCTCACTCCATTCAGCTGTTGCCTGTTGCCATTTGAAGACCTATAGGCTCTCAAATCAAAATCTTTGTGACTCCCAATAATCTTAAGAAAATCTAAATCACTATTTTGGGAAATGCCATTGCAGGTGCCACGGGACGTTGTCCAGGTAGATGAAAGTATGGCGACTGTGTAGCCCAGAGCCACTGTCAACGCCTGAAGAAGGGGGAGAAAGGCACCAGTCAGGGGAGGTCTCAGAGATTCAGGTGGATAAAGAGGATGCCAAGGAGGCAGATGGATGCCTGCCCAAGCGTGGTGGACTGGATCCATGCATGGAAGGATTGGCAGAAGTGACTGGAGGTCAGTTCAATACAAGAGGATTGAGCAAATAAGAATGTAAAGTAACTCGATGCTTATTTTACATTCTTATTTCCATTTCTAGTGGAATGGAAGTTGGAATTATCACTGCTGAAAAGGGAATTACAAACATGGAAAGGCTGGGAGGTGGAAACCAGAATGAATCCTATAGAGTGGGACTGGAATCAGAATTATCTGTGCTGACTCCTAGGTCTTTAACATGTAAGTATAGAGATAGATCTAGAGATGCATACAACTATAAATGTGTATGTGTGTGTGTCAATACATACACTTTCTGCAGCTCTACCCACTGACAAGGCCTGAATGCAGGAAAGTGCCAAAAGCCTTGGCCACAGATTATGCCAGTCCTTGATGATAAATAACAGCCTCTGAAAAAAACAAATCGGAGCTAAGAAGGGAAGTGGGAGGGGAGTTTGAAGGGAAGTTGGATAATGGGTGCAAAAATACAGTTTAGATCATAGGAAAAAGTTTTAGTATTCAATAGCACAATAGGGGAACAAAAAGAAATCAGGGATTCTCAGAGAAATAGCTGATCAGAGAAAGAACAAAATAAGCCTGGAACATCTTGTGCCAGCAAGTAATGAGGTTCTCAAAAAAATGACAGAAACATGTCAAAAGGGTGCAGAAGCCAGCATGAAGTGCTGGCAATATTATGACATGATATAAATATGATGGAAATTTGAACATCCAAATAAATGCTGATGATAATGATTTATAATCCATTAAATAAAATGAAAAATACAAGTTCCTACTGATTAATAAATAACTTATATGTGTGTTAAGAAACACAGTATTTATAATGTCAAAGCACAACCCGGCAACATACTCATTTATTACAAAATATGAAAGAGTGAGTTAAAAATGGAGAAGCCTGAGAGATACCCCCTTGATCATGTGATGAAAGTTAACCTCCTGAATAGTGGAAAGGGTCCAAGTGAATGCTAGCATTTAGGGTACAGTGAGAGCAGAACGTCACCTCTGTGATTTTCTTGCCAAAGACTCAGACCTGGACACCATCATGAGCAAACATCAGATGGCTCCAAACCGAATCATCCTGTAAAATGAAAAATGCACGGTCTTCAAAAATGTCAAGTTTATAATAGTCTTGGGAACTGTTTTAGGTTGTAGGAAAGGAATGCAATATTGCAACTAATAGCAATGTCCAACTCTGAAATAGATCCTTTTCTGTAAAAGACATTTACAACAATTAGAGAAGCTTGATTGGTGTTGAGTTAGATGGCAGGAGTATTTGGACACAAACTTCCTGATTCTCATGGCTGTGTCATGGTTATGTATGAAAACAGCCTGTTTATATGAAAAATACACTAAACACCCAGAGTGATGAAGCATTCTGTTAACAATTTGTCATCAAATAATTTTTTAAACTATCTGTAATTTTTCTGTAAGTATGAAAGTGATTCAAAATTAGCAGAATAATGCAGACATAAAATATGGCTGTGTTTGGTTTAACTGCTCAGCGATAGCTTTATTGCTCTTTTAATTTATATAATTCAGATATGTAGTAGATACTTACTAAAGATTTACCAAAGTAACACACGAATTAGTAAATAAGGAAAGATTTACTCACATTTTATAAACTTTCAGTTTATAAAATTGCCTTTTAAATATTTCTGACTGTATCCTTTTAAAATTTTGTCAGCATTGGTAACTATTTACGTAAGATTAAAATTAAATTTCCCCACTGTGTTTATGACATTTTCTGGCATACTTCTATATAAACAGTATAAGTCATTATAAATTCAGCTGCAGGAAACAATATTCGAGTATGCTGGTTAAACATATTGACTCTTATTATCTCTCCTAGCAAGCAAGCCAAAGGCTAAGGGACTCTGGAGTGGGTTGGCTACTCAACCCTGCTGCATCATCTGGGTCTAGAGGCTTCCTTCTTCCTCCTGACCTTCCACGTGCTCACTTTTGACGATTGCTTTGTTCCTTGATGGCTGCCACCTCTCCAGACATTTCCTCATCATACAGCCATATGTGTTCATAAAAAGAAAATTCCCTTCACATGACTCTTTTTAAGAGTGAAGAAGATGCTTCTCAGAAGAGACCCCAGGTGTTGTCACCTCATGCACTAGAATTTTCATAAGCCCTGCTTCAACCAAGTAGTGGCAGAGGAATCACAGTAATTGGTTCAAAACAATCAAAATTGATGCTGAAGTCTGGTGGTGGTGCTGGGGAGTGTTTTTTACCCCTGGTCACATAACCATACTAAAGATGGATAATGTTGAAAAAAAAAAAAGATGAAGCTCTATTAGCAAAAATAAGAAAATGGCAGCAAAGCATTGGGAGAAATAACAAAAATGTTTATAATGATGAGCAAAATGGCACTGGTAAATAAGAGGAAAAGCAACATGCATGGAAAACAATGAAACCTGAGGTGAGCATTGGATAATCTCTACCACTGCCTTTTGTAACCAAGAATATCTTTTTCTTTGTCAGGATGTGCACCCTTCCTGTTACGATTTCAATAGAAAGAACACACCATATAGACACACAGACACACAGACAAGCAGACACACACACAGTTTCATATCACTTTTGTTGAAAACTATATGCCTTTTCAAAATAACTTATCCTGACCTCTGGCAACCTCTGTTATTTTCCTCCAAATTTTAATACATGATACCAATAAAGACTTCAGACACATGGGGCATTGGTTACTTGTAATTTAACAGTGGTTCTCTTGAAAAGCAACACACAAAGTATATTTGCATTAAGAATTTTTGGGGCACAGGAGACAGAGAATAACAATTTGAAAAGGTTACTTTACCAAGTGCCAACTCTGTATCAGCCTCTGACATGGATGGAGCTGTAAGTCTGGTGACATTCACACAGGGACCGAGTGACCAGCATAGCACATAAAATACAGCTGAGTGCCAATACATACTCATTAAATCAATCACTTCTGTTAATATTTATAATGACTGAAGCTCATTATCCCAGGTCCCATTTTACCAAGGAGGAAATGAGATTTAGAGAGATGAATTAATATGACCTATGACCCACATTTGACGTAGGTCAGAGCCAAAAAGCTGGCTTTTTCTTACAGTTGTATGGTTTTGAAATCTGACATTGATTTCACGGGGCTAAAATCAAGGTGTTGGCAGGGTGTCTTCCCTTCTGGAGGCTGTGTGGAAGATCCTTTTTCTTGCCTTTTCCAGCACTTAGAGGTCATTTTTCTTGGTTGATGGTCCCCTTCCTATACCTTCAAATTCAGAAATGTAGGGCTGATTTCTCATGCTGCCATCTCTCTCTTCCCTTTAAGGACAGATATTCTTACATTGGTGCTACCCAGATAATCCAGGATAACCATCTGTTTTAAGGTCAGCTGATTAGCAACATTAATTCTGTACAAAATATTAATTTCCCTTTGCCATAGGACCTAAACTGTTCACTGGTTCTGGGGACTAGGATGTACATATCTGGTGGGGAGGGCATGATTCTGCCTACCACACTCTCATTCTATCACTACTATCAGGAACATTCCAATCTTCACAAACATACATGATCAAAGTACCTACTGACAAGATTTGTAATCACATAAATCCTTCTGTTAATCTGGTCTGCATTCCATTTGATAATAAGAGCAAAAATAAAGAATAGAATCCATGTTCAAATCCTCAAACAGCTTTCCTCATAGTTGTAAAAACAATATTGTATTTTCAAATAAAACAGACAAAAATATATCAAAAAGTGCCTACTTGTGTGGCACAAGCAAAATAAAATATCAAAATTCTAAGAGAGTGCTCAGTGACAGTTGATTTGTCCCAGGAACTTGTTACTATTTTCACCAGTTCTTCAAACAAGCCTTTTCACTTGTTGGCTCTGCTTTTCTAGACCACTCTGAGTAACACAAAGCATCTAGGACTGTCTAGAATCAGGCATGGTACCACGTCACCATCTACTTATAGCTGTCCCCTTTTCCTGTTAGCAAGATTAGAATTTTGATCAGTCTACCAAAGACTTGTCTTTACAAATCTATCTGATGAAATGAGAACAAATTGTAGGAAAATTTATCAGACTTATACCAACAGATTACTATGATGCTGAAAAAGCCCTTGCTATCATATGGTGACATCATAGTCTGCTTCTGTAGTGTTTAGGTGACTCTGCCCTCCCTCAGCTATGGGAGCAAGATGTGTACATCCTGGAGAACAGCCATGGCAGGTACCAGCGCAGTACCAGACCCAATGATTGCAGTCAGGAAATGGGAAGTTTTGTTTTAAGTCCCCTTAAGAACACATGCCATTGATAAGAAACCTAAATTCAACAGTGACTATTTTTTTTCTTTTACAGATTGTTTTTATAAATGATCAACCAGGATAATTTTGAGGCATAAAAACAAGAAAACTTAGAAAAACACTTTCACAAAGGAAAGAAGCAATACATTGGAAAAGCCCAAAATTATTTACATGAAATTCTCAAAAAGTATGAGAATTTTTTGACATTTTGGTTCGTTTTCATGGACAAAGATAAACATTTGTTGAAGAACTAGAAATTTCACTCTTTAATGACACTAATCACTATTCTAAGGCCAGGGGTTTTAGTGGAAGGGCAGAGAAGAACATGTCGAAAGCCATTGAGAAAACACCTGGGTAGAGAATAGGTCCATCCATCCAGTCATTCATGTAAAATAACTTTTGGAAGTGCCAAAATGTGTGTATTAAAATGATCATCAGGAAAGCAAAAAAAAAAAAGTAAGATCTTTAAATCTAATGCTGTACATAATAAAAATAAATGCAGCAACAGATTATATGTGCAATTATGACCCCCAAAACAAGCGATTATTTCTAATAGGATAAATAATGAATGGTTTTGTAAGAATAATTCTGTTTAATTAATTAGCCCAGGAAAATACATGAAAAAAAAAAAAGTAGTATACCAAGAATTTCTATAGGCACTAGGTATACTATGAAGATTTAAAAAATTATATTCTGTGTCCACATGAGCCTTACAATATAGAAAACTATCCAGTAACTTAAAAAGATGAGTTCTACACTTGAAGAATACTGAATATTCCAGGATTATGTAATTCAGAATTGAAGAATTGAGGCAGATTTCCAGGAAGTAATGACACCCAGGCTAGAATTTCAAGGCTAAGAAGTTATTCCAGCAAGAACACAGGGAAAGGGAAATAGTTTTGGTCACAGGGGAAGAACATACTAATACATCAAGAAGATAAAGAAATCCTGGACATTTAGATAATGTTAAAAATTGAAATATGTGCATTTGATCTATTAATCAATGAGTTTTAATAAACATGACTAGAGGAATTTCTATGAAGTAGTTACTACCACAATGCCTTACAAAATTGACTGTGAGAAGAGTATGAAAATATAAAAGCTGTAGAAAATTCTTTCAAAAAGTCTAGTTTTAGAAAAGGTAAAAAAAATAGGGCAAGATCCCAGCACTTTGGGAGGCCGAGGCGGGTGGATCACGAGGTCAAGAGATCGAGACCATCCTGGTCAACATGGTGAAACCCCGTCTCTACTAAAAATACAAAAATTAGCTGGGCATGGTGGCGCGCGCTTGTAGTCCCAGCTACTCGGGAGGCTGAGGCAGGAGAATTGCTTGAACCCAGGAGGCGGAGGTTGCGGTGAGCCGAGATCGCGCCATTGCACTCCAGCCTGGGTAACAAGAGCGAAACTCTGTCTCAAAAAAAAAAAAAAAAAATTGGGCAAGAGAGATAGGGTAACTTAGGCATGGTTAGGCTGTGCTTAGGAGAGTTGACTTCACTGCAATTAGACACAGTAGAACATTTTGTTATGATGACAACATCCATTATCTTGTTTGTAATTATTTCATGTGTACAGATAGATAATATTTATATAGATATAGGTATAGGCATACATATATATACATAAATATAATATAAATACACATATAATAGAAACAAAATCATAATAAAATCTATGTATACAGTAAGTCCTTACTTAAAATCTTTAATAGGTTCTTGGAAACTTCTACTTTAAGTGAAACAACTTATAACAAAACCATTTTGTTCTTCATCAGTGTTATCATGAAATGAACTTAAAGGAACCAATGTTATTCCAGGACCTGCTGTATGTCTTTTGCTTGAAGTAACAGCTTCTAAGAACCTACCAAGGACATTAAGTGAGGGATTACTGAATTTTAAATATACATGTAATTACAGTATAATAAATATAATGTAATGTAATAATAAATATAGAGAGAGACACATGTGTATGTTAAACATACCAAACTATACACCTAATTTGGTGACTTTCATTGTGTGTTTAATAATGCCTGACACAAGATAATCACATTACTTCCAAAGAAATATGACATTGAATTAATTCATTATATGTAAATTATTTCTCAATAAAACTGATTGAAATAACAAACTCATGACAGGGTATCATGGCTCACACACAGGCCATGAACTTTGGGAAGCCAAGATGGGCATATCACTTGAGCTCAGAAATTCAATACCTGCCTGGGCAACATGGTGAGACCCCCCATATCTACAAAAAAGTTTCAAAAATTAGCTGGATGTGGTAGTTGTTCATGTCTGTGGACCCTGCTACTCAGGAGGCTGAGTTGGGAAGACCACTTGACCCCCAGAGGTTGAGGCTGCAGTGTGTTGCGATTGCACCACTGCATTTCAGCCTAGGGGACAGAGTGAGACCATCTCAAAAAAACAAAACAAACATAAAACAATAAAGCAGAACAAAACTTCAAGTATGGTAGATTAGATTTTCATGGGGCAAATATTTGCTCTTTTCCTTTTCTCCATGTGCTTGTTCCTAGGGTGCTAATGCTGAGCTGGGCCCATGACTGTCTTGGTATCCTTGTAGGTACAGTGTACTTCCCAGCCAACGGGGTTTGGACTTGTCCATGCAACTTATTTTGCCAACAGAATATTAGACACAAGCACAGCCTTAAAATGCTGGGGCTTTCTTAGTCTCCCTGTCTTACACTTTGACCATCCCTATTAGCAGAGCTTTCCCTGGCTGGCTGCAGCTCCAGAATGAATAGTCATGGAACAAATGTGAGACGAAGCTGCAGTAATGATTGAAGGCCAGCTGGAAGCACACTTGAAAAAGTGTCTTTTTCAAGCCCAACCTAGACCAGGTGAATTACATCTGACTCACCACTATGTGATGAACATGTAATTATTATTTTAAGCCACTAAATTTGGGTCTGTTTTGTTATATACCATTACTGTGGTGATAAATAACATATACCAAGGAATACATAAAGTATAAATGAACTAAAATAATTTTCAACACTGTGTATCTTTCATCAGGTAAGTAACAAGTACAAAATAGTGTACATATATTTTATGGTGTATATCTTAAGGAGCTATCATCCTAAACATTTTTTTATATTAACATCAGAGCAGAATTGACAAACAATTTTTTAAGATAAAAATTTTACTGCCCTCTTATGTATAAATGATTCTATATCTATCTTACATTACCAACTGGAATTTATGTAACATTTATCTGTACTAACCACAGGCAGTACATGATTTAATCTATAATGTAGTGAGCACTCCCAGAAAACTATCCAAAATACTTCAAATATGAAGTCACTCATTATTTCTTTGTGGATTTTAGAAGTAGAGTGCTATTTAATTAATCTCAGTATACTTTATCCCATAATACTTAAACTGTCTCTGTTTTTAAATGAAATATATTGAACTATATATTGCTATGTAAATAGAATATGAGGATATATCCAATTGTAAATCTAAGTGTTATATGTCTAACTTTTGTTTACTTACAAAATGCTTTCAGGAAATAATTTGTCTTCTCAGCTTCAAAACAGTCCCATTCATCAGTTATTATTTGCCTCAATTTAAAAGATTAAACTCAGAGAATTTATGATTTGGGTGATGATTGTCAGTTATTAATGGTAAAATGAAGGTTCAAAATTAAGGTCAATAATTCTTAAGTCTGCTCTAGCTTTAATATCTATAGTTTATATTATAATTTATATAATTATTGTATAATAATACATATATGGTATTTATAAAATGTCTATTAAGATTATAATACAACAAAAATGAATATAATGTGGTTCCTGTGTATTATATTGATATATTATTTATGTAGCACTCTTTCCATATAAACTGTTTTAATTGCAATATAATTATTTTTATATTGTATGCTGTCCTGTATTATAAAAAAATTGAACCAGTATCACAAATAAATGCATTAAATCAATAGTGAGACTAAGCCTACTTCAGCCTCGGAGTGTACAACTTTGTAGAGAAACATAAGTTAAAGTCAAATTAAATTATTTTCTTGGCTTCATTATCCACCAAATATATAGGATCACTAAACAAATATGTCTAAAGTAACATAAAAGACATCTTCAATATGAAAGAATTGAAGTAAATAGATCCAACTGACTTTAAATATAGATCTCTAAAAGAGAACCAAATTTTAATGTTACTTTTCCACTCCATATTAATATGTGAGGAATTTCTCTGATCAGTAAAAATAAAATCCCACAGCTATTCTATCAATGTAATTAGAACCTCAGCAATGGATGAAAGTGGAATCAGATGTCTTTTCTGAAAGCTATTAAGTCCCTAAAGTGTGTTTTTGTAAATTTGATGGATGGGTTTGTAAATGTATTAAAAGAAATGTTTACTCTTATAATGAAGACTGTCGAGATAAATTTATTAGGAACTGATATAAGATTATCGTATTACTTTAAAAGGAATATGATATTAAACATAAAGATGTAAGGCCAATGTACATTATTAATGATAATGAAAATTGTGGGAAATATGTAAGAGACCAACTCCCAGAATAACTCACAGGCTTTAGGATCTTTCACTAATACTATAAACATCACATGAATCAGCCTTAACTTTATGTGCATAATTTAGCTTGACTGGTAATGTTACCACGAAATATATGTTTCACTAATAGATGCACAAGTGGAATTACCCGGACTTATCACTTAATATCTGGAAGAAGGGTTTTTTCTAAAAATATTTTCAATTTTTTTTCTTATGGACAAGCACAAAAAGTTGTGAGAAATGTGACCAATTTCATTTAAAATTACATTTTTTCATTGATTCAAGTTATACTATAGGAGCTTGTTCTCAATTTGGAGACTGTCATATTCAGTACGTTGTATGAATTACACTCACGTTCATGAAAAAGACCATTCTACACGAGCACTGTTTGTAGAAGAGTATTTTTAAAACATTCTGCCACCAACAAAAAATCAGTGGGAAGAATTATTAACAAATAAATTCTGCATATATTAAAAACTAGTTCAATTCATTTAAGTATACACAGAGTTAATTTCTGTTTCATTTAAAGTAACCACATTGCTTTCTGGGTAATTTTTCAGAGATTCCACAGTTTAATCACATGTAGGCTGCCCATTCATTGGCCACATTATTTCTTCTTTTACAAGTGTTCAGCTGATTTCACCAGCTGAAAGAACTGCAGGGATATTTGTATGAACTGAACCTGTCACTTCATTAGTACCAAGTACCTCTCGGTTGAGAGTCAAGGGTCATTAGCTCTTAAAAATCAAAGCCAATTTTACAAATCCCCTCATCAATCCTTGTTAGGATCTAGGTAAATTTTATTCAAGAAGCATGAAGCAAATTTCAGAGAAGCATCCAGTGGTGCTAATGAACCCTACAGGGGACCTTTGAAGGTCACTCAATTTTTGTAGCTTCTTTGAAATTTTGCACAGCCCAAGGCAAATAGAAAAAAAAAAAGCCTAACTGATTAAATGTTTTACAGTAAAACTATTTTAAGTATTCTCACAGATTGACTATATAAATATAATTTCTGTGTATAAATTTATATATAAAATGGAGATATGACCTTTAATAAAGTTGAACAGTTTTTAAATATTTCAAACAATACCTGAGACATCAAACTTTTGATTGTCTAACAGCTTTGTGCGATGCTTCATTACATCACTTTCCCTATTCTAAAACAGTCTGTTCTACCTGAAACTTTGAGAAGCAACTAAAATGTGATCATCTGTATAAAGAAATAACAGTCTCGACAAATGTTAGAATATAAAATTGTGCATGATGTTCCTTAACAAAGAGTTTTCAAATTAATTTTTGTAGAAAAAAAACATCTAATTTGCAAAGGAAGAATAAAAATATGTACATGAATCATTGATATTTCGTTACATAATCTGTTAACAAAGCTTCTGTCTGTTCAAAAAAGAAATACTGTTTGGTAGTTAGTGGCTGATGGAATACATGCTTCTGTGACTTCTCTATCGTAGATTATTTGGAAACATTACCCATGTCCTCCATCTTCCCTTAAGAACAAATGGCTACTTTATAATACAAGCATTTCAAAGTATATAAAGTATTTTATTCTCAAAAGTTTTCTTTTCCCTCACATAATAGTTATTTTATTTTTTTTAATTGTACTTTAGGTTCTGAGGTACATGTGCAGATCATGCAAGATTGTTGCATAGCTACATACACAGCAAGGTGGTTTGCTGCCTCCATCCCCTCATCACCTATATTTGGCATTTCTCCCCATATTATCCCTCCCTGACATCCCCAAACCCCACTGTCTCCCCCAGTCCCCCCAACAGACCCCAGGGTGTGATGCTCCCCTCCCTGTGTTGATGTATTTTCATTGTTCAACACCCGTCAATGAGCCCTGACATAATTGTTTAGCTGCATATCTAAACAGCAGTAGTAACAGATACCAAGGATATGGAGTGTTGAAACAGACTTTCTCGGGTACTGAAAAAATTCTCCAAAATTAATTAAATATTATAAGATATCTCTATTTTAAATGTATTATTTATAAGCCTTGCCTAATTTATTAATGTATTTCAAGTTCTTTAAAGAAAATGATTATTAGCCATCAAATCATCATCATCTCCCATTTTGGTTAATACTCGTTGAGCATCTACATGTCAGACAATAGACTGTTCTCTTCATCAGCACATTACTGCCATTCCATGTAACCATTATTTTTCCCACACAACACATAGGCTCTGCATTGGAGTCTCAGAGAAATAAAGGCATTATCGTAAGAAAACACAAGGTGTCTGTATAATTCTGATTTATTCTTTAAGGTCTTTTTTAGGTCAAGAACCCTAATTTATTGCATTCTACTACTGGGCCTCCCAATTTTCATCTTGGCCTTGAGTAGCAATATAATTCCTTATTTTGACAATAAAATCTACTTTGTAAAATATGTAACTGTTCCATCAAGGATGTTCCTATATACCTTGGAAACTGCAAAACACTGTGTTCTCAAGTTATCTATTAAATAATAATGTTACAATACTCCATTGAGCAATATGTATGTATGTTTACAAGCAGTACATATGTAAGCAGGGAAAGAGAAGGCAAGAGAGAGGGGAGAATTTTGGCTGACAGTTACCCTTTGGACTCTGTGTGAGAAATAAGAAGACACAGTCTAAGATAATAGCTTTGTTTCTTATCATGTGTATATGTGCACTGTCACCATCCACCATTTCTTAAGTCCATGGGAACTCAGGATGTGGAAGGAGAATGAATATGGATATCATCCCAGCAAGAGGGACACAGGGATTCATTCGGTAACATCTTTCCTAATCACAAGCATCAGGTGATGGGTGCTCTGGTTTTATGGATAATCAATAATCAGATTCTGTGGATAGATTATGGTTATTCTCTGCTTAAACAACAGGTTCCACACACGCTGCCAGAGTGATTTCTTTAAATGCAAATCTGATCATGCAAAATCCTTCATCATACACAGTTAATGTCCAAACTATTTTATTTTCTCAGCATCTACATTAAGGACACATGTCCTAACTACTTAACTTGGCATATTAGATTGCTCTTTTACCCATTTGTGTAGACTTAGCTCTTGTTACCTTCAACTTTACTGGACCACGTGCGGCTCATAGTACTCTTTCCTACTGAGATATGTTTGTACATCCTCTGCTCTCAGCCTGGAATGCACCCTACTCTCCAGTCTCTGCCTCACCCTGATGATCTGACTGACCAACCCAACTCATCCCTCAGGAGTTGGCATTGAGATGACCTGAGCCTGCTTGTTTGCTTTAAATTATATTTCATGGAGGTGCTCATGCCCAGCACTTGCACTTCAGAAAATATTTGGAAATAAAGTATTGGAGCATTTTCATTTGAGATTAGCTTTCTCTACAATGTAATGTTCAAATCTGGTTTTCTTTTACAATAAATATAATTGCTCTTCCAATATCACCTCCACACTACAACATGGAGGGAGTATAATGACACGAATTCCCAACTTCATGGTTTTAACCAAGCTGTCCACAAGGTAACTGAAAATTTCTTAAGACCTTTCCTTCAAATGGTCTCCCACCTATATTGTAGGTCTTTGCATACTATTTTAGTCACTGCCACTTAAAGGTCTAAAATCATCTCCCAACAAGAAATAGACTTTCTCAAAAATTCCATAAGGAGATAAACAAGTATTCACATTCCTCAGCAATAAACAAAGATTTTTTTTTTCCTCCAGTCCTCCTTCCCTCAAAAAACATCAGCTTTACTGCTTCCTTTCTCTTTCTCTCTGCATATTCTCCTTTCAGGAATTTCAAGTCATTTTCTTCTTTATGAGACAAAGAAATTCAACACTTTTTGTCTTCTATTACCAAACTTACAGATGGCACCATCTCAGAACATTCAGAACCATAGTGTCCTTTTTAATTTATCTGTGGAAGGTAGTCATGATTACAAGGAATTATTTTCTGATGCATAATTCATTTTGTAGTTATTCTTATCTTCTAGTTTACCTCTATCTTTTCTTTCTTCCACCTATATGCCTATACAGTTTTAAAATCAGTCACACCTGCTTCTAGCAGCAAATTTTCCACTCATAATTTTGTTACTAGTATACTTAACTGCCAACCAGCTCATGCTATCTACAAAATAAAATAGATACAGCAAGAGTCTGAGGAATTCTCTCATAAGTGGACTGTACATGTTTTAATTCACATATGGGCTATGCTAACAACACACACACACACACACATGTACACACACACACACACACATACACACACTTCTTAAGGTCCTTGTTGCAAATGATCGGCCATGTTCTTGCCAGATGTGCTACTTTATTAACAGTATCTAACATTGCAGTCAATAAATCACGATAGTTACTAAGTAAAAAAGTATATATAGTAAGCTTTTAAAGCACCAGTTTTACCTCACACAATTGTAGACTCAAAATTAGTATCATATTTGTAAATAGCATGGTCATCATTTGAAGAAAGATAGAGTTGAGGCCACGCAACCTTATTCAGTGCTAGCTCCTCTCTGTGTTCTCTGCCTGACAGATTACTTCATCTATTCTGTTGTCTAGGAAAATCTTTGGCTCCTCATACTAATCTAAAAATGGACCATGTTGTAATTCTAATAAGAACATGACAAATCATGAAGCAATTAAACTCACCCCAGAACATAATGCATTTAGGCAGATTAAGCACTCAAAAAAATTTACTAGATAAGGAAAGTCTTTAATAAAATTTTTCTTGAACATTATAGTGTCTGAACATCACTTGGGGGGTTTGGTACAACACACATTCTTTCAACACTAAGGCTACATATTCTAATTCAAGCAGCCTGGACTGAGGACCAGTTACCTAAATTTTACAAGCAACTCAGGACTTTGGGAAGTAGGTTATTGTTAAGAGCACATGGGAGACGGCCCCTCGATGGGTGTGTTTGGCTAACAGAAGCCTCTAGAGAGTGCCTGCCTGCAAGTGGGAGAGGAGCAGCCGTGTGCCTTGAAATGGCAACAACCAGCCTCTGGAAAACAGCACCACCACCACCATCTGAGTTTCCATAATGCCAACACCCCACCATGAGCAGTATCATGCAATCAAGATGGCATCACTGAATGTGGAGTTGGGAAGAAACACACCATTGGTTCTTACCAGTCAATGTGAGTCATCACACCATTAGTGGGGCACACTCAAAACTTTTGCTCTGGAGAGACCTGACCAGGCAGAGGACTGAACTCAGAAACTTCTGATGAAAGAAGCGTGCTGCAGAAGTTACCAATCTCTGGACAGAGCATGACTATGTCCTTTACAAACAAAATGTTGAAAAGCGTTTCTTACAATGGAATCAAAACACTACTTTATTTTTTCTTCTGTTGTCTGCTTCTTTATTCTTTTCAGGGAGGGTTTTCATCCCTAGACCCTGGGTAGCAAATTCAAGCTCACTCCTAGGATTTTCTTCTTCTTCACAGGTAGCAGATTGTTCCTGCGGAACTGGACATAAGTACATCTTAATTCAGTGTCAGAAAAAATTATCTTAAACTAATAAATAGATGAGGGAGATCATAGCATTTCAATGCAGTGCTAGTCTTGAATGTGTTTTCTTGGCTATTGCACAATTCTGAAACAAGAGAGCATAATATGTAGGTTTTTATCCAGTGAAGAGACAAATGATTTCTGTTTGATAGAATGAATAACTCCAAAACTTTAGGCTTATTGCCCTATAAGATGCTAACCAGTTTTATCGCTATCAAAGCATGATGTTTAAACATTTCTTTATTTTTATTTCATTTTATTTATTTATTTTTTACTTAAAGGGAATAGTACTGCTTTTATTAGCAAGCAATGATTTTAGTATAACAAAATAAATCATTTCATGAAAATAGCAAGAGCAGAGATACATTCATGGCAGTGATTACAGGAGTTGTTGTTGTTGCTGTTTGCTATGATTCCTTTTATCTCCTTTCCTGTTAGCAAAATACAGTCTGTACAATTTGCTGTATTTTCTCCAACTTTTTCAGTTTTATAAGTAAAGTTTGGGGCTTCATTGCACCCTGTGGTAACATCTTCCTCTGATCACTGCTCTTGTTGGGAAGACTTTCCAGAACAACGACTTTTCTTCTGCCATGGCTGAATTACTGTTGATATCAAATTATTATTTTTTTAAAGTTCTTCCAGTTTCCCTCCATTTTAGGCATCAAACTAGGTAATTCCAAGATGACTGATTGTTCTTTATGCAGCCAACAAACATATGAAAAACTCAACATCACTGATTATTAGAGGATTGCAAATCAAAACCACAATCAGATACCATCTCATGCCAGTAAGAATGGTAACTATTAAAAGGTCAAGAAACAGTAGATGCTGGCAAGGCTGTGGAGAAATAGAACATTTTTACACTTGGTGGGAATATAAATTAGTTCAACCATTGTGGAAGACAGTGTGGTGATTCCTCAAGCAGAAATATCATTTGACCCAGCAATACATTACTGGGTATATATTCAAAGGAATATAAATCATTCTACTATAATAAACTACATGAATGTATGTTTATTGCAGCACTGTTTACAACAGCAAAGACATGGAACCAACGCAAATGCCCATCAATGATAGACTGGATAAAGAAAACGTGGTACATATACACTATGGAATACTATGCAGCCATAAAAAGGAACGAGATCATGTCCTTTACAGGAACATGGATGAAGCTGGAAGACATCATCCTCAGCAAACTAACACAGAAACAGAAAACCAAACACCACATGTTCCCATTCATAAGCAGGAATTGAACCATGAGAACATATGGACACAAGGAGGGAAATGGCACACACCAGGGCCTGTCAGGGCCTGTGGGTTGAGGGGAGGAAGAGCATCAGGACAAATAACTAATGCATGCCAGGCCTAAAACCTAGATGACACTTTGATAGTGGTAGCAAACCACATGGCACATGTATACTTACGTAACAAACCTGCACTTTCTGCACATGTATCCCAAATTTTAAAATATGTGTAATTCTTTATAAAATTTTCTATATATACCAAACTCCTCAAGTGTTCTTTGAGTTAACATAAAAATCATATTTGGTCTCTTATTAATGACTTAAATGTAATCCTTTAAATAAATTCATTTGATATTTGCCTGTCATGATTTTTATCTGTTTTAAAATTACACTTTTTCATGAGTAATGTGAATGTTCAGTCCTATGAAAGCAATCAAAATTCTACACTTGACTTTTTGTTAGTAGCTCTCCACTCCTTACTAACACAGAAAGCAGCAGGAAAAGAAGACAAGACAAAACAAAAACATGGTTGACTTCTGCATTTCAGTTTTCTGTCCTTCCTGCCTCTCCGATGCGTGGCTTGAATTGAGGATGGGAAGGGGGAAAACAAGGAGGTGGTAGTTTTTACTTCACGTCCATGGCCTGGTTGGCATAGCCAATGACTAAAGCTGATTCCTCATACTGTGGGACACTCGTTTTTATCTCTTCAACAGGTCTCTTCTGGGCCCGCTTTTCTCCAGGACCCTTGCCCAAAATTTAGCTACTTTTACTTGGGATGACTACTGTGGATTCTCCCTTAGCCATTTTGGCATCTAGCCACATTCTCTGACCTCCTTCCACTGTAATCTCTCCACCCCACCAGACAGCTTTGTGGAAAAACCACCTCCTGGTGCTCCCTTCCACATCTGAACTATGGGAAGCATGGCCATAGCCTTTGCCATGACAAACTCTGGTATTCATGGAATTCCTTTGTGGCATCACTGTCTTGGACCCTTTATCAAAACAAGGATTCAGTTCTCACCCCTCCAGATTGTCTAAACTTGAGGCAGACCTCAGTCTAGTGTTCAGAACACTATCAGGCTTAAACTGAGACTCTCTCGTGCATCTCAGAACATACCTAAGCCGTCTGGGTGATCTTAAAACCCCACTCAACAAGCTTGAGGGCAGAGAATCGCGTATAAAGGAGGCCAAGATAGGAGACCACAGAGAGTCGCCAACACTCCCACCATGATATTGCTTATGGTGGGGGTATTGGCACTATGGAAACTGGCAAACACAGCAACTCAGAAATCACAGCAGCTTGCTCAAAGAAGTTACATCGCTCTTATCTTCCAGCAGCAGCTTAGCAGCTTATCTCCACATCTCACTTATTTAGTATTTTCATGTTGTTGAGGGGTGTAAAAGTTTTGAAATTCATTTCCCATTAACCTCTTTCACAAAACCTATGTATGAGGTGGTTGTTTTACACTCACTTTGGCATCCTTATAACCGCTGTATTAGCTCCACAGTGAAAACCAACGATGGAGGTACTCCATTCTGATGACTTATGGGTATACGTCTCCCTCCTCACCTGTCCATCATCATGGTACAGAATTACTGGGGCCTCAGTAGAAAGAACAACATGGATTTGGCTGGTGTATTCGGCTGTTTTGCTGATAAACACATACCTGAGACTGTGTAATTTATTTTTTTACAGAGAGGTTTGATGGATTCACAGTTCCACATGACTGGGGAGCCCTAACAATCACTGCAGAAGGCAAGAGGCATGTCTTACATGGTGACTGACAAGAGAGAGAACGAGAAAGATGCAAAAGCAGAAACCCCTGATAAAACCATCAGATCTCATGAGACTTAGTCACTACCATGGGAACAGTATGGGGGAACAGCCCCCATGATTCAATTATCTCACACTGGGTCCCTCTCACAATACATGGGAATTATGGGAGCTACAATTCAGGGTGAGATTTGGGTGGAGACAGAGCCAAACCTGGAGAAACTACCTACTATGTGCTAGACTTACAAAATAGTAACACCACCAATTGAAATTTTTAAAACATACATTTGGTTTTCTAATATTATTGACTTGATGACATTTCTCTAATAGATTTTTCTCTCTTTTTTTGTATGCTGCAGACATTAGTCACTTTAATTTCCAGTTGTTCCCACCCATCCTCTTTTGTTTCTAAGAAGATTCTATTTTTTCCTGTTGTTTTCTATGTACTTTTAGGTTTTTAGTAAGTCTGCCATATTCCTCTCTTATTTATTTATTCACTAAAGTCTGCATGTCTACTAAGCACTGTGCTGAAACTGAGGATGCAAAGATAAGTAAACCATGGTCTTTACCATCAAGAAGTTCTCATGCTTGATGGTCAAGGGAATATGTGAAGTGCTTCTGAATGGAGACTGCTTGATATTAAAGGTATCAAGCAGACAAATGGCAAATCATTTCAAAGGTTGGTAAAGGCAGAAATCCAGGAATGTACCTGATTGTGTAGAATACCTGGAAAGTGGTAATAGGTGATTTGAGTGACTTCAATAATATGTTAAAATAGAGATACATTAGTTCAAAATCTGGCACAAAACTGGTATTCAATAATACTTTATTAGAAAATTAAATCTTTGAATTTTTATATTTCCATCACTAAAATTAAAATGTAAAAGAATTACATTTATGTTATTATATTATTATTTGTAAGTTTAGCATATTGTTGGCCTGAAACAGGTAAGCTCTGTGGGACTATTAAATCTTTGAATTTTTATATTTCCATCACTAAAATTAAAATGTAAAAGAATTACATTTATGTTATTATATTATTATTTGTAAGTTTAGCATATTGTTGGCCTGAAACAGGTAAGCTCTGTGGGATTTCCAGAAGAGAAGAGTAGGAGAAATAATTGAAATCACTTGATGAAGTCATAATGTTCTCATGTTGCTTGATATACAGTGGTTACATCTGAATGTCTACTGAATGAACAAGACTGTTCTTCTAATATGTTTTAGGAAATTTGAGATGCTCTGTACTTTCAGAATTGTGCAATAGCCAAGTCAATAAATTCAAGTTAGGACTACCTGAAAGATGGTGATCTCTGTCATCTATTTATAAGTTTAGAATTTTACTTACACTGGATTGAAATGTACTTGTGTCCAGTTCCACAGGAACAATCTGCTACCTCTGAAGAAGAAGAAAATCCTAGGAGTGAGCCTGAATTTTCTACCCAGGGTCTAGGGAAGAAGACCCTCCCTGAAAAGACTAAAGAAGCAGACAACAGAAGACAAAAATATAGTGTTTTGATTCCATTGTAAGAAATACTTTTCAACATTTTGTTTGTAAAGGGCACAGTTATTCTCTGCCCAGCAACTGATGACTTCTGCAGCATGGGCCTTTCCTCAGAAGTTTCTGAGTTCATTTCTTTTCATGGTCAAATCTTTTAGAGCAAATGTTTTGAGTGTGCCCCAGTGATGGTGTGATGACTCACACTGGCTCAGGAGAGCCAACTGTGTGTGTCTCTCCCCAATTCCACATTCAGCGATGCCATCTTGACTGCATGATGCTGCCCATGGAGGGAGTGTGGACACTACGGATACTGGCCACCACTACAACTCAGATGGTGGTGGTGGTGGTGGTAGTGCTGTTTTCCAGAGGCTAGTTGTTGAGAACTCAGGGCACATGGCTGCTCCTCTTCCTCTTGCAGGCAGGCACTCTCTGAAGGCTCCTATTATCCAAGCACGCTCACCAAGGCACTTCATCAGAATGTTCTCTGATCCTCAGTATAATAACAAACCCAACTTCTTGAGTTATTTACAAATAAGATACTTTCATCTGAAGAATGTTGGTATATTTTAACTTGACACTTTTCAGATTTACTAAATTATTGTTGACAAATGACATTGTATATATTTAAGGTATGTGATATTTTTATGTATGAATACATTATGAAATGATTACCACAATTGTGTTAATTAATACATGCATCATCTCACAGTTAACCCTTGTGTGTGAGGTGGGTTGAAGACACTTTAGAGCTAGAAATATCATTTAACCCAGCAATCCGATTACTGGGTATATATCCAAAGGATTATAAATCATTCTATTATAAAGACACGTGCACATGTATGTTTACTGCAGAACTGTTCACAATAGCAAAGACTTGGAACCCACCCAAATGCCCATTGATGATAGACTGGAGAAAGAAAATGTGGCACATATACACCATGGAATACTATGCAGCCATAAAAAAGGATGAGTTCATATCCTTTGCAGGAACATGGATGAAGCTGGAAATCATCATTCTCAGCAAACTGACACAAGAACAGAAAATCAAACACTGCATGTTCTCACTCATAAGTGGGTGTTGAACAATGAAAACACATGGACACAGGAAGGGGATCATCACACACTAGGGCCTGTCAGGAGGTGTGGAGCTAAGGGAGGGATAGCAGAGGAGTGTGGGGCTAGGGGAGGGATAGCATTAGGAGAAATACCTAATGTAGATGACAGGGTGATGGATGCAGCAAACCACCACGGCATATGTACACCTAGGTATACACGCATGTGCATGTACCCCAGAACTTAAAGTATAATTTAAAAAAAAGAAATTTTCAAGTATACAATAACTAGGTTTTGAAACAATCATTACATAGACTGACACAAATATGAAAGTCTATTTATATGTGATTGACCACAATTCAAGTTTCAAAGTATTAATGAAACCTTTCCCTGTGTATAGGAGATTTGAGCAATGAACTATTATTCTTCGTATAATTCTTAGAGTGTGAAAAATACACATTAAATAACTACATTCAGTGCAAACTCAAATGAGCTCATCATACACCCTCATCATGTCTGTAGGTACTATTTCTACTGGGTAAACAATGTGATCTTCATTGTTGCTACTATTATAATTGGGTTGATTTAGAACCATTTTCACTATTTTAAAATTGGTCAATGAATGAACACTTCAAGCCTTTTTATCAATGTCAAAAACTTCTTTGATATTCAGTTCGCCCAGCTTACTGATGTACTCTGAAGATATATGCTTTTTACACATGTAAAGAAATCAGACACCACTTTTTCTCATTGACATATGGAATCCTTCAGAGTTACTGCCTTGTTCATCATCACCCCTGAACCTAATCACAGGCCAGAGGTTGTACTGGGCAAGTACAACAATACCTCCAGTAGCTGTGTTCCAAAAATTGGCAACAGTATTTCTAGCATCCTTCGTGTTAAATGCTGTTTGTAAGCCTTCCACACCCACACCTCTGCTCACTGCTGCTAACATGCTTTTCAAGAAAGTGTTTTTATATTTACTCTTTATTGGTTTAAGGATACCCTTGTCACATGGCTGAATTAAGGAAAACACATTTGGAAGAAAGGACATGTATAAACATTATTTTTTTATGAAATTTGCAGCTGGAGGATGAGTAGAACAGCTGCCAAGGAATAACAAAATCTTGTGGTCATCTTCCAGTCTGGCTTCCCTAAAGGGAGCACAACCCACTGGTATAAAATATTTGTGAAAACAATCAGAAATGATGCTTCTGTTATTCCCTGACTTTTCTTAGCATAATAGTGGACTGTTAAGAAACTCACTCTAAAAACACTGAGGATGAAAACTTTCCCTATCACAGCAGTTTACATCTGTGCATCACTGCTGCACTGGCACTTCCCAGCACAATCATGCTGTCATTTGTATCTTTAACTACAGTTGGGGCTTCTTCATCAGCTGTAGTCTGGGTCTTTCTGGAGCAATAACTCAAAAGCAGTGATGTGTCATCAGCACTATAGACTTATTCTAGTATCCAATTTTCAGCAATGGTGACCTTGGCAAACTTGTCAATGAATTTGTCCACTACATGGTGATCAGCAGGTGTTTTATCAACACAGATCTTTAAAAAGTTAATGTGTCTTTTCTTAAGTAGCCACAGTTCCCTTCAATTTTCAGTTCATCATGATAAATCTTCGATCGTTTCAGGGTCAGCATACCATGAAGTGGCAGGTGTTCACCGTGATGCTGATGGATCCACTCTTTCAATACACAATCGAGATATTCATGTTTAGCTTTAAGCAGTGTTTCCTTCTACTTTTCATTAACGTCTGCGTATCTGTTTTGGCATAGAACTTCACAGTTTATCCTTTGTTTCTTCAGGTTATATCTGGTGGTCACTTCAATAGCATACTCCTCCGTAAGAAGTTTCACACTTCTACCACCATCAAGTTTCTCCAACAACTTGACTTTCTATATTAGAGATAAATACAATGCTTCCTCTTTTCCTTCACTGTTATCTATGGGGTATCTTTAGGCCTTTTTGATCTTTTTAACAATACTTTTACAACAGAGAACAAAGAATAAGCAAAAAATCCAAAGTGAGTAATGCACATAGATCTTGGTCCCATGTGGGGCATCGTGGGGAGCCTGCCATTGTCATGACTGGTTTGAACATGTGACATTTTATTCCTATTTATGGGTGTGCTTGCAAGGGAGAATCCAAGTGTGCACAAAAAATATATATCACAGCTGCACAGCTGAAAGGGGCTGGAAGGGTCTCTTTTCCACTGGAGTTGCTGAATAAACCATGTGTTGTGTGCCTGTGTTTTGACTCAGACTCATCACATAAGATTAAGTGCAGAATTTTCCACTTCTGGTATTATTTTGGTGTTCAAAAAGTTTCAGGTTTTTGAACATTGTGAATTTCAAATTATTGAATTAGGGATGCACAGTCTGTACCCAATTAAAAAATTAAATTTGGTATATAATTGTAATTTACTTAACAATTATTTAATAGAATGATTTAAATTTCTACTAAAGGAACATTTTGGATTCTGTCATAGTCTTCAGTTTTACTATTGCATTGTAGTCACAGAAGGAATTTCTACAACATAGAGTTACTGAGATTTTATGTTCAGCAAAAAATAATTAAGTCATTTGTGATTGTTCTTGGGAGTAAGCCACATTCTTTATCATTGGGGTATACAGTTGTTTGTATTTTCATAAAATCTATGTATTTGATAGCATCTAAAAAATTATTATCATTACTTATTTGTTTCCATGATGGTTCTAATAACCTATGAACCTTAGAGGCACTTATAGAAGTGCTTGGTGTGACTGGTGTCCTTTTAGCCCAATCATTCCATGTTAAATATACTCTGTGATATTACATTTGTTGTGTGTCTTTCATTATCTGATCTGATTTCTAAACTTTTAAAGTTGATATTTTATTTCTGAAAGAGCTAATTGAGATAAATGTACAATACACTGCATATACTTAAATTGTACAACTTGATAGGTTTTGACATATTTATGCAACAATGGAACTATCACCACAATCAAGATAGTGAATGTATCTATCATCCCCATTGCCCTTTCTAAATCCTCCTTCTAGCCTTTCCCCATCCTAAAGGCACTAGTGATGTGCTTTCTGTAACATCAGTCTGCATATAACAGCCATTTATATAAATGGAGTCATGTGGTATGTTTTTTTGTTTGTTTGTTTTTCTTGATCTGGCTTCCTTTACTCCAAATAATTATTTTGAGATTCATTCATGTTGTTGCACATGTCATAACGCTTATTTCTTTTTATTATTGAATAGCAGTATTCTATTGTGTGAACCTACCACAACTAATCTACATACCTTTTGATGGACACTTGAATTGCTTCCAGCTTTGGTCTATTATGAATAAAACTCTATGAAGATGATGTACAAGTTTTGGGTGGGTATATGTTATCACTTATCTTGGGTAAAACAAAAAAAAAGGAAAAATGAAATGATTAGTTCACATAATAAGATACTTTAATTTTTTTAATAAACTGTCAAATTGCTTTTCAATGGGGCTATGCCATATTACAATCTCACCAGCAGTGACAGGAATATAGTTGTATCATTCTATTTATTAAGTTAGTGATTTCTTCATGACTAATGGTGTTAAACATCTTTTATAGGCTTTTTGTAATCTGTATTTTTTTCTGAATATATTTTTAAATATTTTGTCTTTGTTAAACTGACATTTGTTTTCATACTGAGGGTTGAGAATTCTCTATGTGTGGTGATACATTTCTTTTGTCAGAAACATTTTTTTTTTTTGAGTCTCAGGTTTGCTTTTTATCCTTTTAAAAGCATCTTTCAAAGATGAGATACAAGAACTGGAACTCTTTTACCTGACAACTGGGGTCAGTTTTACCAAAAGACAGTCAAACTCAGCAACCAGATAGCCAAAATATTGCTCATTTAAAAAATATAATGCTAATCTTGAATTGGTCCTGAGATTCACAGATCCAATTGAGTTACATGCTTCATTATTTTGGAACTTAATTCAAGACACTCACCTGCACTACCACATAGAAATCATGTAAAAACCAAATGATGTTAGAAGATTCTAATGTCAAGTTGCAGATCATATGCAAATGCACTGTCTGAGTTTGGGAGAGAAAGGCTAGAAAACACATCATGCATATATGTAATAATATGAAAGTAAACTATATTAAGAAATAAAAATAAAGCCATGAAATCATCCTCAGGAGATAAAACATTAGAATTTACTTTTAGTCTCAGTTTTCATAGACACCTAATCTTTTTAGTAAGTTGGAATTCTCTTTGCATAACAACAGAATTAGGGTGTCACGTTCTTTTAGAAAGACCAGTTACAACACAGGTCATACATATGTTGTCCCATCACACTAGAGCTATAATTTTTAACAAAGTATTTTTTAAAGATTTCTAAACATTTCTACAAGTTACTTGTTACCAGAAACTTGAGAAATTATATATAAGTACTTTTACAGAGTCTGGTAAAAGAAATTTAGAATCGCAATTTGAAGAATAACATTAATAGGACCAGAATGAGAAATGACAGAGAGAGAGAGAGAGAGAAGAAAGGAAACAGAAAGAGAAGGAGAAGAATAAACAGAACAAGGAAGAGAAGGAAAGGAGGGGGAGGAGAAGGGTACTAAAATTTGTGAAAGTAAGAAAAGAGAGACATGAATTTAACTAAAGAATAATTTAAATACTCATTGCCAGGCATGCTTCTAGAAGCTTACATTTAACATTTTACTTTCCTCATAACCAGCCATTTAATTCAACAGTGCTAGGAAGTAGGTGATGTTACTGCCCTCACTTTCACCACTAAGACAGAGCCTCCTGAGCCTTATTCCTGGGCTCCTTCCACAACACTGGTGACATGAACATGACAGCTTTACTTATTGATCACCATGCTATCCATGGTCCGTTGGGCAGGGTAGAGCACACGCAAGGGAGCCTTGGGAGGTCTTTGCTAGGTCTCAGCAGAAAGGCTCCCTGAGCTCCTGTTGATCCCCAAGACCACATTTCTTCATGGTCAATACAGACTTTAATTCTGTGTCCTTCAACACCTAGGAGCTCTTTGACAAGCCATGGGAAAATCTGAATGTGGTTCTTTTTCTTCACAGCACCCACCAGTGACTTCAGGTTTCCATGTATATATTTAATTTCAAAGTGAGGAAGTCATATCAGAGCTCTTTCAGGTGCACATTGATGGGATTTTATGTTTCTCAAGCTCCTCAAGGCCCTGGAACATTTCAGTGTTGTGTGACTTATGCTTAGAATTTGCTATTCCTAAAAATAAGTGTATTTGTGAAACCAGTGTTAGTTTTCAGGCTTCATTGCTGTTAAAAAGTTAAAAACAAAAAGTATACAAAACTTATTAAATAGACTTTCAATTAGTATATAATACATTGGGAATTCTACTATGATCTAATCATCTCTGCAAACCTTCCAACCCTAGCTAATGCAAAGCTTTGAAATCAATCTCTATGTGTCCCTGGTCCTTCCTATGAGGCTTCTTATTTTCAACATTCATACATTACTTGAGTATAGAAGAAAATTCCCTTATTATGGAGAAAAAAAATAAAATATGGACACAAATTGTGAAAGGCTTTGGATACACTCTTCCCCAAAGGCATGGATGGGGCCTCTTGAAACCTGGGTGGAGTCACTGCAGAGCTGGAAACAGCTGTTTCCTTGTTTCTTCTGCCCCTTGCCTTTCTGTTCCCCCTCTGTTTCCCCAAGCCTTAAAACAGCTGTTAACTGAAAGAAAACACACACATACACACTTACACACACAATTTATAAATTTGGAAAAGGTGATGTTATTTCTTGTAAAGAGTTACAATCTGCAAGGTGGTATCGCGTAGGCTGGGAAGCACAGCCTCCTATAGAGAGCAGAGACAGGCACCTTGGAGGAGAAGGGGTTGGGGCAGGAGCTTTGTTCTGTACGGGATGGATGAACATATGTATTCAACAGGTTACAGGAGGAGCTATGAATATTCATAAAGGTGGTCCTGACACATGTGTATTGAACACACATGCATGTAACATGCAACTCAAGTTCATTTTTGGGTGGAGATTTAACATCTAAATGTATTACAATCTAGACCCTAGGCATCAAAAGATCTTTTCAAGACATGAAGGCAGCCTCTGCAGGTGGGCCAGAACCAGGCCATGGTGGGTAGTCTTCCCGTCTGTGAGAAGAAAGTCACTGAAGTCAGTCCCTTGTTCAGTGAAAGCTGTAGTTATGGCTTGTGGAACGGGGTTAGTCAGTTCTGTGAGCTGGATGGTTTGTAACGGGTTTAATCTCACTAATTTTGAGATCAGTGTTTGCTTAGCTGCTAGAGAAAACGAAAAACCTGTGGGAGTGAGAACATCACTTATTCTTTCAGGTTAGAGTGTGAGACTTCACCCCGGCCTAGCACGGCCTTAGGTCCTGTTTATAATTTGGTATCTTATTGCCACAAAGAGTAGTCTGTGCTGTCAATCTTACAATCTTTATTTTAACATTAATGCTTGTCAGTTGTTGTTTCTAAACTACAAAAGCCAGGAGCGGGTATAACGAGGCCTGTTTGACCTCCCAATCCTGTCATGGCCAGGAACTCAGATTTAATGTTATTTTGGGGCCCTGCTGGCCAAGGAGGGATCTGTTCATGCAATGGGGAACTTAGGATTTTAATTTTAGTTTACGAGGCCTTCCATAAGTAATAGTCTAGATGTTGCTCCTACGTATATTAATTGTGGTATAAATTAGAGCATTGTAATTTTCTTACAATCTTAGGCTCAATCAGAAATTGCAGAAATCCTGCCACTTGCTGGAAAAGCTATTCAGTGTGCAATAGGAGGCAGCCTAGTGATTTTTAAATCTGCAAAAATAAAATGAGTAAAATATGATACCTACTACCATAAACCTAGAACATTTTAAACTATTTTAAGCAAATTGATTTTGTAAACCCTGCCCATAAAAATACTTAAAAATAAAATTCACTGCACTTAAAACTGTAGCATGAGTAAAAAGGAGCCCCTGGGGTGTCCTGGAGACAGCTGAGAGTGGGTGTTTGTTTTTGCAAATCTAATGTCTGCTTTTTCTCACCTGGGGGCTCCTCATACAAAGGTTTCAATTTCTGCTCATGACTTGTTGAGACAGGAATCAGACATGAACATGCCTTTTAAATAATGACGCTTAGGAGACTGCTGGACCCCACAAGAAGAGCCAGAGCAGGGGAGACCCTGACCTGTCTTCAGCGTCTGGAGCCACTGTGAACACACTGAGGACTCTCCCTGATGCGGTGGAAGGCCTGCTTATGGAGTGATGGAAGCCAGGCACTGTGATGGTGCCAGTTTATACAGAAAGATAAACGCTAAGGTCCTCAATTCCTGTCTGCAGCAAACACACAGTCTAGTCAGAAAGACAGGTGTGAAAACGGACCATTAGGAAAAGGTGGTGTTTATCCGGGACAGCTTGGGAGTGGGGTTGAAGGGCCCCTAATCCAGGTAAGGTGACAAGGATGGAGATGACCCTGAGCTGAGATTCCAAGTCCAGCTAGGTGATGAAGTGCATGTGCATGTGTGTATGTGTGTGTGTATAGTGTGTGTACATGTGTATAGTGTGTGTACATGTTATGTGCCTGTGAATATGACATGGTGTGTGTGGTATGTATGTGTATGTGTGCATAGCATGTGTATGTGACAATGGCATGGCGTGTGTGTGTTCTGTGTGTATAATGTGTGAGTGTTCTGTGTGTATAGTGTGTTTGTGTTCTGTTGTGTATGCATCTTTGTATACAGGTGTCTGTGCATGTGTGTGAGGTGTGTAAAGTGGAGGGCGGGGTCAGGGAAGGGGGAGTGTAAGATCCCATAAGTGCCAAGGCTGGAGCCAAAGTAACTAGAAATATAACCGCAGTAATTATTAGCTATTCATAGGTGATCTTAATTCTTTTACTAATACCTCTCAGGTCGGAAGCATGAACCTGGGGCGACATTGTGAAATGAATGACCCTAAGGCAAGACGCTTTAAGCCCTCTGTCACTCTCATATAAGGATCTTCCCCCTACAGGGGAGGGGAGAAGAAGGCGTTTTGCAGAGAGAACAGTGAGGCACGGACACATTTGGAGTTGCAGTTCTACAAGGGGAGTTACAGAAAACTCTCACCAGTGGCAAAACTCTTTTCCCCAGGCAACCAAGAATTGATTTTAAGGCTTTAGTAGAAACAAATGACCATTCCAGAAACTCATTTCTGAATGTTTCTGGAAAAAAAATTTTTCTAAAATAATTTATTTTTCCTGGTTTTAATGAAAAGCATTATTTCCTACTATAGATCAGGTAATATTTAAGGTCTGTTGTTCACAATTGCTCTAATTATCTCAAGAATTATGAAGTGAGGTACTCCATTCTGCAAGGGGTGTGGTGGGGAAAGCAGGCTCACTCAATGAACCATGAAAACTGTCCAAAGTCCTGTTTGCCCCTTCCCTTGCTGTCTTTTCAGATGGCACCTTCCCAGTGAGTTCAGCCTGGGCCGCAGCCATGGCTTGGTGCACTACCCACTCCTCTGAGGCAGCCACCATGTGCCCTTCCCCCTCGTCCCAGCTGGGTACAGACTGCTTTGTGTGAATAACTGTACTGAGTTGGCCGTGCATTTATGGCTCAGCGCATAACCTGTACTCTCTCGTCTCTGAACAGCTGTTAACATTCTTTATTCTCATTACATTCAAGATGAGATAATGAACCTTAGCGATATTCAGATATACAATTTTGGATTGGCTTCTTGATTTAATCACTGAAAACACTGAATTTTTCTTAGAGAAATGTCTCTCGAATAGCTGTCTACAAACGGCAATGGGAAAAAGAGGAACTTCCGATGTTTTAGGAACTTCAAGATAAAACATGTTCAGGCAGTAAGATCTAGAGTTGTCTTGCTTTATAGTTGTAATGAATACAGGAAGCTCTGAGAGTCTTAACAGCCATGCAAATGTTTATGTAGAAGTGCCATTATTATAAGACAAAGAGAAATAGTAGACAAAAGACATTCAAGTATGCTGTGGCCATCTGATATGTGGCGGGCTCTTCATCAATATCATGTCATTTGCTGCTCACACAGCCCTCCTAGGTAATATTATTGTCCCCACCTCACAGATTAGGAAGATGAAGTTCCTAAGGGCTAAATTGCTCACTCAGACAAAGTAAATAAATCACTTATGCAGGCATTTGCATGACTAAGAATTGCTGCCGTCTTTTTTCCCGTATGTCACTTTCTTGAATGTGTTCTAATAAAATGATTCTAAAGCTAAATAAATAAATAAAATAAACAGCAGCAGGAATTTGAAAGAGATCTGTTGTTTCCAAAACCCATGGCAACACTCTTATTTATAAAGTATTAAGCACTCTAGATCACAGCTTTGCAATCACCATTTAGGTTCACATAAACCCAGCAATGTGGGACACTATCCATCTACACAAGTTAGCAATTGGCTGTACTGGACAGCAAGTCCATAACAGCAGTGGCACATACCATGTAAAGTTTATTATTCTCTTATGCAAAAGAATTTCAGAGTTAGGCATCAACACATCTGTGACAACTCCATAGCCACCAAGGATCTAAGCTCCAAAATCACTCTTGTGCCATTTTTCAAAAGTGATCCTCATCTTTGTGTTCTGAGGTGGCTGTTGAGGCCAGAGCTATGACAACTTTTGTGGAGTTGGATGAAAGTGGAAGAAGAAAAGTCATCATTTCCTCCCTTCAAAGAAAACTCCCCAGATACCGTACACCATTCTTTTCATGTCTCCATGTTAGAACTTGATGACATGGTCACACCTAGTGACAGGGGAAACTTTGCCAACCCAAATGGCAGAGGGATGAGATAAGCCACACACTACCTCTTTCCATCAGCATTATGAGCTATGATTCTCAAGTGGGACTACCATTAAGAAAGAAGTATTCTACTTACCTCCTTGGCAAGTAAAGAAATTCTATATTCATATAATAAAAATAAGTACTTCAAACTCTTGTTTGTGAAAGTATTTGTGTATTTACCCTAAGTTAATATTACTGAAGTAATCTTAATGAATGTTATAGTTTAATTTGTGAAATTAATATTGATTCAAGCAACTGAAGACAGCAAGAGTTGTTTGGCAAAGGCTTTTGTTTTGATTTTTTTTTCAGATGGAGTCTCGCTCTCTCACCCAGGCTGGAGTGCAATGGCGCAGTCTCAGCTCACTGCAACCTCTGCCTCCAGGTTCAAATGGTTCTCCTGCCTCAGCCTCCTGAGTAGCTGAGACTACAGGCGTATGCCACCACACTTGGCTAATTTTTGTATTTTTAATAGAGACAGGGTTTCACTATGTTGGCCAGGCTGGTCTCAAACTCCCACTGTGCCTGGCTGGCAAAGGCTTTTTAAGTGTCTGAGTTGAACCATATATGATCTTCCCAACCTCAACTTTAAACTTGAATTTTAGTATACCCACTAATAAAAATGTTAAATAGGCCAGCTGTAGTGGCTCATGCCTGTAATCCCAGCACTTTGGGAGGCCGAGGAGAGTGAATCACCTGAGGTCAGGAGTTTGAGACTAGCCTGGCCAACATAGAGAATTTTTGAATTTTAGAAAGACAACAGGGTACTCGTACAATATTACATAGCATATTTAGCAGTGTCTCGGGTACATCCTTCCATCAAACACATTAATATTTCTCATATTCATAAGTGAGACAAATTAAGAATATGACTTATCTCTCACATTATTCTCACAAAAATTCAGCTCAAGTTTTGCTGGCCACATGAATCACAAAAATTTCTGTAAGTTCAGAACTTTTTGGGTTTCTTAATTTCATGTAAGAGATTGTGGATCTGTAATCAGTGGAGACAAGGATGTGGGGAAGGAGAAACTCCTGTATGACGTGTAACACGCTGGCTGGTCAACCTTCTCCAAGGGAAAAACACTGGACATAGGAATACCCTCTTATTCAACTGTTCTTCTTCCCAAGATAGAATAAATGGTGTATACATCCACAAAGACCCTTGTTTTAGCATTGCCTTTGTGTATTGATGGAATGCTACAATGAAGTACCATAGATTGGGAGACTTCAACAAACATTTGTTTCTTACGGTTCTAGAAACTGAGAAGTCCAAGATCAAGGTGGAAGCCAGGCAAGATGCTTTTGAGGCCTCACCTCTTGTCTTGACAGCCACCATCTTGATGTGTGCTCATAGGACCTCTGCTTCATTCAAGGGGGAGAGTTGGAGAGGCAGAGAGCATGCTCTGTGTAGGTATGCTTAATTGGACACCTACCCTATGCCTGACACTTTGTATGCCCACTGTTTCACTTAAATTTCTTCTTAACCCAGTTTAACAGGAAGAATTCTATAGACAGAGAAGTTAACCTGTCCTGTAGACATCAAACTGGCATTTGAACCTCGGCTGTATAAAACCCGTCTTTTCTGAGCTGGGATCAAATGAACCACCTCTACAGCCTGTTTCCTTCAAAACCATCTGGTAAGGATATGAGAGAAAATGTTTCATCCTTAGTAATCAATTATCTACATTTTAAGGTATTAATGTGATGTAAAATATAAGATAATTTAAAACATGGATGTTTACATTTTATGCGCTATTATGTTTCTGTATTTAGACGGTAATAAAAACAGTTGCCGTAGCAAATATAGTAGCAGCTGCGGGTGAAATACTATGACTACTGTTATGGTAGTAGGAATAACAGTCATAGCTGACCCTTTTTGAAGGCTCTCTATGTGCCAGGCACTATTTAAACACTTTACGTGTAATAACTCATTAATATTCAAAATAACCCTATAAGGCAAGTATTATAACTATCTTTATTTTACAGGTAATAAATCAGAAGCCGAAGTTTTAAGTAATTTTCTCTGTTTTATGTGTAGAAAATAGTAAACCCAGAAATATGGTTGGAGGTTATAATTATCTTTCAAAAGTCTTATTTAACAAAAGAATCTAATACACCAAGAAGAAGCTGAAATCTTCTAGCTAAGAGATGAAGAGAAAGAATAAAAGTAAGCCTGTTTCTGGGCATGGAGCCTGCCCCTACCTATTCTGGGACTTATATTACATAAAGGATAACTCTGATCTTAATTGTTTGTATTTATAAAAGAAGAGTGGGAATGATAATAAGATGTTTAAACAACTAATTTTTAGAAAAAAGTTTGGCAAAAATATATAAGCATCAGGAGCTTGATTTGGGGACTCATTTCTCTGGTTCCAGAACAAGCACTTCACATCTCTTTGATTGTTTAAGTTACAGAACTACTAAATTTTGGGGTGGGTTGTTAGGCACAAAAACCAAACTAATGCAAATATCCTACTAAAAACTCTCACAAAGCAGTTTTAGGTCTAGGATTCATAAATAAGAAACTATTAATTGTACTTTTAGTGTGTGGGAATTATGCCATAATTGAGGGATCAGATGAAGTAAAAATACATCCCCAGAAAGTTAATACTTTAGTAAGGAGAGATACATGCCTAAGTAAATACAATACTGAAGAGTCTGTGGGACCCACTGTGTGAGTACAAGCTCATAGCGTGGGTGAAGTGTATGAGAGAGATAATCAGAAATAAATCAGAAAGATTGTCACGAAATTCTTTGTGGCTGAAGACACAGGACAAGGTGATGTTTAAGCTTACCCAAGTGAAGAGCTGATGTTAAGATACAAGAAGGGGAAGGATTATGTAGTATATCTTAGAGAGAAGGCCAAATTAAGACAGAGCAAGAAAAGTTCGAGGAAAGGCCATCCATCCGTCTGGTTTGGCATCATAGCAGAGTACATGTATGTACTTGTGATGGAAAATTCTGTGCAAAAACAAAGTCACTGGAGGCTTCGAATGCCCTTCATTTTCTAAAAGGCCATAGGCAGGTATGTAGTACATTCTAATAAAACTTGAAAAAGACAAAGCTTGCTTCTGGCAGGATGAACTAAGACAGTCAACACTGAAGGCAGTAGGATTCATAAAGTGATGCAGAGAAGAAAAGAAGGGGAATCCGTTGGAATAACCATGGTCATTGCAGAATCACTAAGAGATTAGACTGATTATGCATTTTAAAGCATGTGTGTGACGGGTCATATGTTCTAACAATTTTTTAAGCAGCAGGGCCTTATCTGCAAATAGTAATTCTGTTCCAATGTCTTATGAGGGAAGAGCTCTCAGGAAAAAGTGAGCAAGACAAAGAGGACGGGGAAAGTGCTGTGGCTGAGCAGAACATCAGAAAATGTGGGCTTAGGGGGTGTCTACCTTGGGCGTGAGGGGGGCACTCTGCAGGACAGCTGGCCCCAGGGTCAGTCCCAGCCATAAGGTGAGAGGCAGCCTCTGAGCCTCGTGCTAGGTATTGGCCCTGGTGCGAGGAGGAGCACAAGGTGCTCCCACTGGACTGTGACCACTTCTCCAGAACTGGGGGTGCTGAGTCCCTGAAAGCAGGAGGGATGAAGGCAGCTCCAGGACACTGGGCTGAGCAGGGGCCAATGGCTCCCATCACAGAAACCCCTCCTCTCCCTCCTCTTCCTGCCTTCCACGTACAATTTCTTTCTTAAAAGTCTTTATCGTGTATTTTCATGGAAAATCTGGGGCAAAGCTTTAAAAGCATATAGCAATTATTTATAATTTATGGCTTTCCATTTCAAATTCAATTTTTATATTGTATTTCTTGACCAACAGCAACTGTTTAAAAGTTTCTTTCTTTCTCTCTCCTTCCTAACCTCTATTTCCCTCCTTGTCTTCCCTTCTTCCTTCCTCCCTTCCTTTCTTTCATTTTTTTCTTAACATTTTATCAGTTAAAGAAAAAAAAGAAGTTAAATGCTACATTCAGAATGACATATCTTGGCAAAAATAGATGGCTATTTAAGCACTCAAAACTAGTAATGTGCAATAAATCATTCCATGTTAGTAAGCTGAAAGTGGTATCACATGCCTGAATATTTTGTTCCTACATAGATGCAAACAGAAGAAATGAAAAGCTTCTATGTGTACAGCTTAAAATTTAAGAAAACTAGCCCAAGAGCTTTAAAAAACATCAAGAATTGGGATTTTAATCTTCCCTCATTTTATTTTATGAATACTTAAATATTTGAGAATTATGTAAGTCTCTCTAAAAGGCTGAGCAGTGTGCAGTATGCCATAGGATTTTTATTTTTATTTTTATTTATTTATTTAGATATGGAGTCTCACTCTGTTGCCCAGGCTGGTGTGCAATGGCATGATCTCGGCTCACTGCAACCTCTGCCTCCCGGGTTCAAACGATTCTCCTGCCTCAGCCTCCTAAGTAGCAGGGGTCTCGAAATCCTGATCTCAGGTGATCCGCCCGCCTTGGCCTCCGAAAGTGCTGGGATTACAGGCATAAGCTGCTGCACACAGCCAGTATGTCACAGAATTAAGTGGGGTACATATTGCAATGAGTGTTGCAGCCTCCGCTTATCTCAGGGAGATACATTTGAAGACACCCAGAGGATGCCTGAAACTGCAGAAAGTACCAAGCCTCGCTGCTGTCATTAGGAAGGTCTTCCACTTACAATTTAGTGCCTTTCCCACCTTAACTAAGCACTTATCACTCACTGGGACCACAACTTTTGTAGTTTGAGGTGCAACAGTAAAACCTAGCACAAACTTCTTCCTTTTTCACATTTTCACAGAAAGATGGTTTTTTTGAACATAAAGTATAGCCACCTTTGCTTTTCTAATTAAGTTGAGAACTTTCACTTTTTCACTGAAAGCAAGCACTTCAAGGCTTCTCTTTGACATATCCAATGACCAGCATAGCCATTTTTGTGCTTTGGGGCCATTATTAAGTGAAATAAGAGTGACTTGAATACAAACACTGTGCTGTGACAGTTGATATTCAGAGAGCTAGTGAGTGACTAATGGGCAGTCAGTGTAGACAGCATGGATCCAGGGGACAAAGGGAGGAGCCATGTCCCAGGCAGGACACAGCAGGATGACTCACAATTCCATCACAATGCTCAGAACAGCAGGCAATTTCAAATGTGTTAATTCTTTATTTCTGGAGTTTTCTGTTTAATATTTTTAGACTGTGTTTGACCAGGAGTAACGGATACCCTGGAAGGTGAAACTGTGGGTGGGTGGGGGGGGACTAACAAATCGTGAAGAGTCCTTTGTCCTTCTAGAATAATCATGATGCACCAAGCCTTCACTCACCTTTCACTGGTGACACTGTCATCTAGTTACATAACAGAATATGCCGAAGAGACACTTCTTCTCTTAATTGCTTCCAAAGGATTGCAGTAATTTGCCCAATTGAAAAGGGGGAGGGTTATGTGGAACCTTTGAATGCTCCTTCCTCAGAAGACTCTTTATCCTCCAGGTGCTCTGGTAGCCCCAGAGAGCGGCCATGAGTTAGGTCACCTCTGGCCTGATGATTACACTTCCTCAGAGAAGCATAGGGAGCTTTGATATCTTGAATCATGTTTGGAGAATTTTGTTTTTTAAGTGAGGAGCAGAAGCCATTTTAGCTTGCAGGGAACAGTGTTCTATCTTTTGGAAAGTGGGGAAATGATGTGTCCCCCATCTAATTACACACTGCCAGCAACAAGGCAGCTCACACCTGCTGCAAAGAGAACAAAGACAGCAAGTGCTGGAAGTGACAAGTGACAAGTGGCTCTATCCTGCTCCACTTTACCCCTACCTCTCCTGGAATACATAATGGGATATTGGGCACTTTCCATCACAAGGTGGCCTTCTTCCCAGGTCCTCTTCTTCTCCACACTCTGGGTAGTCAAGGTGGAATCACTGGTGAAAGGGTGAAGCTGGGGGCAGGGCATGAGGCTGGTGGGGGCGTGGGGCTGGACGGGGATAGGACACCTCTCTGGTCAGGTGACTCAACCAGGCAGTGAAGATGTAGTTCAACAAAGCTGCAAGGAGTGCCAGGGGGTTGGAATAAATCCTCCTCTATCACCAGAGGGCTGGATGTGGTCTATTCCCCGGAGGTCTCTGGAGTTTAGCTGCCTCATTTTCAAAATGGGAATTAAAAACCTTCCCAGGTTACCTCATAGAGTAGTTTAAAGTCAAGGTCATGGCATAATTTTGTATTGAGTACCAAGTTCTAGAATGTGCACGGTATTTCCATTGAGTTACTTTTAAAACATGGACATGGGGTTCAAGGCTGTGTTGTAGTCGATGCGTGTTGGTTTGCTAGATCCATGGATTAATGGTTATTGGCGGGAAAGCCAAGGCAACCGCTACAGCTGTGCAGAATAGGTTTCTACCAGAGCTCAGAATGCAGCCAGCCCTGGCCTCACGACACCTGCTTTCTTTGTGCACGGCGTCAGCTTGGGTTCTGTTCAGAGGAGACCATCCTGTGACGGTACCCACGGTAGTTACACCGTCTGCTTCCTCACAGGCTCTCAACCTCAAAAGCTACAAGCACAAATCTCTCAGTGGCACATGATCACGATGTTTTCATCTTGAAAATCTTTAGTTGGCTTTCTATTTAAATCACAGTATTATCACTACCTCTTGTAGGCTCAAGAGATCTTCCCACTGCCATTAGCACTCTCTTCCTAGGACAAAGGACTGAGCAGGACCCTGCCCTTCAGGGTGGCTCCTGTCTGTGTCTGTTTACCTCCTGCACCTGCCATCCTGCTCTTGAATTCACAGCAAGATTAGGCTGCGTTCAGCTCTGTTCTCGCTCCTGGGCTCCCTCTCCTTCCTGCTTGATGGTCTCCTGCGTCAGAGTCACGCCCTTTCTCAGCCCCGCAACATCTGCCTATCCAAATATTGTTTTACTTCAAAATCCAGTGCAGACACTGCCATTCTTCTGCTCAGCTCATATGATATCTCCTCCAGGACTCATATAGATACACTCTGACAGTTCTCCACTACCCTGACACACACACAAACACACACACACACACACACAGCAAGTTAAACCATTCTTTCTTCTGTGAAGTGATTTCTGCATTTGCTCCGTGTACTGTGTCATGATTTATTCTCTTTATATCTCCATCTCCAACTCTAAGTTTTTGATTTTTAAAATTCTATTTTGTTTTTCAGAGCTTTTGTCTGCTGTATCTTTGAACCCTGATCACCTGGAATGCCTGAAACAAAAACACATTCAACAAATGCTAGGGAAACAGAATTTAATTAAAACAATAGGAGAAAATTAAAACAATCAATAACTACTTCTCTAGCTCCCATAAGAAGCTAATCAGAATTTCATAAGCTATAAACATATCACTTATTATTATTCCTAGACTCTTAGAAGCCATGACATGAAACCTAGTCAACCTATAACCTACCCTTAGCCTGCGCCATCAGCCTAGACTGTGCAGGCTGGCAGACACACAGGCAGTGGGCACTTGCCGTGGGCGCTAGCATCTCCAACTGGTTTTGATGCCAAGATAACAGCAACAGGTAGTTCCTGAATAAGCCTTGGGGATCAAGTGCCTACCGGCTATACGCCCTAAACCCAGGTAGTGAGAGCTCTCTGTCCACATAGCTATCTTCTTTGACTCTTTCCACTGAGACAGAAGCTAAGCCGAGGACTTACCCTGTATATCTGCTCAAGGTATGGGGAAAATTTTATTCATATTCCCATATTCTACTGGTGATCTTGTTCCAAAGAGAATGGCCTGCTAGAACCCCAGCTTAGCCCCCACCTGACTCTGATCAGCTCCAGACGACCCAGACAGTGACTTCCGCTGGTAAGCCTCCCACACGAGAACATCGTGTCTTCAAATTCCCGAGTTCTTTGGACAATAATGCTCAGTCCAGAGCACACCCTGAGACAAAAGCCTGACTTACTTTTGGGCAGGTACCCTGCTGCAATTCCAGATTGTCCTGATTTTCTCTCTTCTGTTTATGACTCACTGTTAGAATATCAACATCCCTCACAGCTAAAGACACAGATTTGTGATGGCAACAAGGAAGTAAAATGTAGGTCTTGAACTGAAAGGACTCTCTGAGTCACTGCAGAAATGGCTGAGAAGACTGGAACAATAGAACACGTGATAAAACAGATATAAATAGGGGTGTAGAAAAGACAGGGATAATCAGGAGCTAAGGGGCCAAGGGATCATGGAAGTCTTGTTGAAGGAAGTCTCTTAAGGCCACAGATCAGGCATCTCAGAAACAAATTCTTTAGAAAGGACCAAGCATGCATGTGTCTAATGGGCCTGATTTATGGAAATAGAAAGTCCAGAAGAGTCCAGAGTCTATACTGTACCAAAGAGCAGTTTCTCAATGCAGACCTCAAATTCAATGAAACAAAGCCAAACACATTTGCAAGTCAACTACATTATTCTGAGGACCTCCCTGGGACTTTGGGTGGCCCATTTGGAATGCCCAATCTACCAAAAGGAAAAGAAGACACATGTCACCAGAAGAAATGGTCTGACAAGGACAGAAAGGAAGCGTGACCATGGCACATAGATGTGTGACACAGTCAGGAACTGAAACATCATAGCACAAATGGTATGTAGACCATTTTTGAGAACTTTGAATAATGGCTGAGATAATTCAGAATGCTCTCGTAAGAAGTATGAAGTCAACAGAGGTTCCAGAACAGATGACCAGCAAAATGGATATGCTGTTTCAGAAGTAATGCTCCACAAATAACATGCATAATGACAGACTTATTCCAGAAAAGGACAGAAAAGATATACTTTCACTTTCTAAAAGATTCTGTTCATTTCAGGCGATAAGATTTTTGTAGCTTCTAAGCATATTAATGATTTCAATTCTTTTCTTTTTTTTTTTTTTCTTTGAGACGGAGTCTCACTCTGTCACACAGGCTGGGTGCAGTGGTGCCATCTCAGCTCACTGCAACCTCCACCTCTCGGGTTCAAGAGATTCTCCTGCCTCAGCCTCCCGAGGGTGGGACTACAGGCATGTGCTACCACGCCCAGCTAATTTTTTGTATTTTTAGTAGAGATGGGGTTTCATCATGTTAGCCAGGATAGTCTTGATCTCTTGACCTCAAGATCCACCCACCTCAGCCTCCCAAAGTACTGGGATTACAGGCATGAACCTGTAATCCAACAATTTCAATTCTTTACTGTGAATAACTTTTGTAGTGAAATTTCTCATGTACAATGATTTCATATAGGACAATAGGATAATTCAAATAAAATTGTAATTTAAAATGAAAGAATCAACAATATAGTAACATAAATATGTAGTAAATATTCGGTATTAGTAATAGTTAGGGTTTTTTTCTTGCTATTTAGGCTTCTAAAGCTTTCTTGTGTTTTAATTTCCTAAAGGAAACCTGGATAAATAATTTAAGATAATATTTTAATTCATAGGAAGTGATGTCAGCAGCAAAGATTCGTCTTGGTGTCAAGCTTAGTCCATTTTATTGGTGATTTCCCTTCTTCATCTACAAAGACAGAATTAATTTTTGATGTGTGCTAGGAGGTATGCTTTTGTTCCTCTCTTTTCTCACTCTAATTCTTCTAAAACATGGATTTAGTGTCATTGAGTCAAATTATCTAACTCAAATCTGCTGACAAGAGATTTCCCATATTAACTGTAAAATAAGTTAAAAACATGTAAAGGCAAAGAAGTACAGGGTCCAGAAAATTTCAGCAGAATACGAATGTGAAATCTTAAGTGAGGGGGCAGCTTTCACTTTTAAACTGAGCTCTGGTATTAAAGGGACTTATCTCCCCCAAGTGTATGTGTGTGAAATGCCATTTGGAGGCCACTGGGAGGTCAGGTTGTCATCAGCAGAGAAAGGCTTCTCCGCAGCTTTACTCCAAAGGGAAAACCACCAAGGTCGAGCTCTCATCCCTTTCTCCTTATTAAAGGATGGAAAATGTACACTTCCCTTTCTTCTTTTGGAGAGCAGAGTTACACCCTGAAAGGCCAGAAAAGGGGTTCTGAAGCTGCTTATTTATAAACCCCATATGATCTCAAAAATAAATTACAATACAAAAGTAATTGTTCCATAGTACAATTACATACATTTCAGGAAGTAACCCAAATGTAAGTTCCATTAGTTTTGCAGCATCTGTTCCATATGCTAAGACATTATCAGACTTATTCGTAATCAGTACTATCTGATAAGTTTGTTGTGCTTGAGAGAATGATTCTTATTTCTGTTTTAACCTATCCTCAAACAAACCCTTAAAATTATTTTAATGGGAAATTGTGTTGTTAGGTATATGAAGAAATTATAGCATCAGATAGACCTGGATTCTAATTTTGTGTGCCCAGTATAAGCCATACAAAAGCAATGGAGTTGTCCTTACTGTTTGTCAGACCTTGGGTACAGGGAGTTTAGTAATAAAGACATGAAATGCCTGCCCTCAAGAGCTTACAGTAAACTAAGATAGACAGCTAGATATGACGGCAACAGGTGCAACTAATACCAAAAGAGAGGGATCATGCCTAGTTCATTGGGTTTTTTTTTAATTGCATTTTAGGTTTTGGGGTACATGTGAAGAACATGCAAGATTGTTGCATAGGTACACACATGGCAGTGTGATTCGCTGCCTTCCTCCCCATCACCTATATCTGGCATTTCTCTCCACGCTATCTCTCCCCAACTCCACACCCCCTGCTGTCCCTCCCCTATTTCCCCCCGACAGACCCCAGTGTGTGATGCTCCCCTCCCTGTGTCCATGTGTTCTCACTGTTCAACACTCATCTATGAGTGAGAACATGTGGTGTTTGATTTTCTGTTCTTCTGTCAGTTTGCTGAGAATGATGGTTTCCAGGTTCATCCATGTCCCTACAAAGGACACGAACTCATCCTTTTTGATGGCTGCATAGTATTCCATGGTGCATATGTGCCACATTTTCCCTGTCCAGTCTATCATTGATGGGCGTTTGGGTTGGTTCCGGGTCTTTGCTATTGTAAACAGCGCTGCAATGAACATTCGTGTGCATGTGTCTTTATAGTAGAATGATTTATAGTCCTTTGGATATATATCCAGTAATGGGATTGCTGGGTCAAATGGAATTTCTATTTCTAGGTCCTTCAGGTTTAAGTAAAAGAAGTACCTGGTTGTGTCTGTCAGGATTCAATAAAGAAGAGAGAACTATTCTAGGCATTTCAGGCAGGAAAAAGAAAATTATAAGTGATTTGGGTGCTTACATAGCAACTGTGAAGTCTGAAGAAATAAAAGTCAAGGTGACAACTACCCTGATTTACAGGTTTATTGACACGCTGAAGTTTAGAGGGTCTGAACTGCACCTACTATTCAGAGGTCTAGAAATAGCTGGAAGCTTCTAGTTTCAAGTTCCTCTGTTGACCTGAGTGGAGGATTGACAGGGAATGAATGGCTTCTGCCCCCTCTGCCCTCCAGAACTCAGGGAATCAAATCTCATGGCCAGACAAGTACATAGATTTTACCCAGCATCCTCGAGGAGGGAAGATAATTTGCCTCCTGACATTCTAACTTGCTGAACTTCAGGGAGCATGCTAAAGCCTGAGTAGGAAAGATGGCGTGTCAGTCACTCAGTAGCCTAGAGCCTTGGGTCATGCACATGTGGACATATAAAAGTGTGTTTTAGAGGAAGAAAAAGGCACACTCAGGTACTTGGGGACAGAAAATAATCCATAGCAGAAATAGCTAATTTTCTTTTTTTCTTTTTCTTTTTTTTTTTTTTTAATGGAGACTCACTCTGTCACCCAGGCTGGAGTACAGTGGCGCAATCTTGCCTCACTGCAACTTCCACCTCCTGGGTTCAACCTGATTCTCCTGTCTCAGCCTTCCAAGTAGCTGGGATTACAGATACATGCCACCACACTCGGCTGATTTTTTATTTTTTTACTTTTACTAGAGACAGGGTTTCACCATGTTGGCCAGGCTGGTCTCAAACTCCTGACCTCAGGTGACCCACCCACCTTGGCCTCTCAAAGTGCTGGGATTACAAGTGTGAGCCACCATGCCTGGCCAAATTTCTACCAAAATCAACTGTTCTTATTTATTTAACTTTTAAGTTCAGGCGTACATGTGTAAGTTTGTAATGTAGGTGAACTTGTGTCATGGGAGTTTGCTGTCCAGAGTATTTTGTCATCCAGATATTAACCCTAGTACTCATTAGTTATTGTTCCTGATGCTCTTCGTCCTCCCAATCTCCACCCCCAAGTAGGCCCCAGTGTCTGCTGTTCCCCTCTATGTGTCCATGTGTTCTGATCATTTAGCTCCCACTTGTAAGTGAAAACGTGGTATTTTTCTGTTCCTGTGTTAGTTTATTAAGGGTAATGGCCTCCAGCTCCAACCATGTTCCTGCAGAGAACATGATCTCATTCTTTTTTGTGGCTGCATAGTATTATGTGGTACATATGTATCATGTTTTCTTTATCCAGTTTATCATTAAGGGACATTCAGGTTGATTTTACGTCTTTGCTATTGTGAATAGTGCTGTGAATAGTGCTGCAATGAACATACATGTGCATGTGTCTTTATGAAAGAATGATTTCTGTTCCTTTGGGTATCCACCCAGTAATTTCTAAAGAAACATATAATATGAAGAACAGCATTGAGCACACAGGCAAGATGTTTCCCATGGAAGGTGAACCAGGGGATGTGTGTGCCTTGGTAAGGGCTGTTAGGAAATGTGCCTCTTCCATGGAATCTTTCTCTGTTCCTGTGTGTTCTCATAGTGGTGACCAAATATGGGCATTACTTTTAGAGTAGCTGAGGGAGGGGCAGTTAGGAGGTAAAATAAGTTGGTAGAAAAGGGATTGTGGCAGGAAGAAGAGTAAATTCGTTTGCAGAGGAAATAAAATATATGGGTGTGTGCATGCATTTGTCTGTCTCTGTATGTCTGTGTATGTGTGTTTCTGTGTGTCACAAGGCATGAGTAAGAGGTAAGGAACTGGACTGAAAGTGTGGACTGTATTATGTTGTTGACTTTGAATTTCTTAGCATTGTAGATTGGATGCAGAGATTCCTTACACGGGGGCGATCCTTGCTCTGAAGACATTGCTGGTGATCATGCTTTGAGGAATCAATAGAGTCCTGTGTTCTGAGATTTTAGCCTAGAATACAATGTCTCTTTAAATCTTGTATGAACAGAAGTAGCCAGTAGGAAATGCAGAGAGCTCCTTGTTAGCCAGGCCCATCCAGAATTTAGAAGCAGAGAAACAGTCTCTATACATTTCTTATGAAACATACATTTCTTGGCTCTCCAATTTGGTGAAAATGAACTCGCTCTATGATCCCAATGCATAAGAATTACGCCTTTTTTTTAAAATGTGACTCAGCTATTACAGGACACGTATGAAAATGTTTACAAAGGATTGCTCCTCTGCAGAAATCCCCAGGCAATAAAAAACAGAAATATTAATGAATAATTTTAATTAATTTAGTTAATCCATAAGTTTAATCCATGTAAATAATTATGCTAGGTGTTGTGTAAGTAAAAACAAATGAAAGATAAAATTTCTGTCACTAAAAAGAGTCCAATATTTAGTGAGATAAAAATGCAAATACCGAAAGTGTGCTGCAGCATATGATCAGTTTCAAGAGTTGTACTAAAGGATGAAGAAGGCAAGGCTCACATTTGCATCTCCATCTGGCAGATGCAGGAATGGAGGATCCAACTGGCCTATCTGAATGATGTGCCCAAATGCATTCAGCCAAGGAGTGAAGGTCTGGGAATCACATCCTCCACATCTAGTTTGCTTTCAACTGTACCAAAGAGGGAGTTGTTAGCACTTAGATTAGAAATTCAGATTGCTGTCAGATTGCTGAAGGCCTGGATGAGGAGAAAAAAAAAATTAAGATAGATTCCATAGGCTAATGAAGGTTTATTTTCAGAAGCAGAAAGGCATCACTTAAATGGTACTTTTTAAAAGTTTGAGTGGATAACAAGATGCAGGACAGATTCAGAAATGTAAAGATTGAAAGCAGGGAGTGCACTAAGAGATTATTCATTGAGATTGAGAAGTCCTTAAGGATAATTTTGTGATTGCAGCTTGGTCAAGACTGCAAAATAGTTGCCTTGGCTCTTCTGTGCCTAAAATTTATTTTCTGAATGTTTTAATCTTCATCCTTGATAGTTAGATTTAGGATACATATAAAATAGGTATTTTTATTTCTATTAAAAAATCTTTCAAAAAATATGAAAAACTTTTATTATGATGTTTACTATTTAGAATTTAATTCCTCTTTCAGTACGTGAGGCAATTATAGATATAATTATGCATGAAGAATGAATGGCAACACAATGACTTCATTATTTCTTTAAAGTGCTATTATGTATATCACACCTAGAGAAAACTGTAATAATTATCCTTGAAACGTTAGCTTTACTTATCAGTTTTACTGGGAAATTATACCATAAAAATATGCTTTGTAACACACAGCAAATTAAAAATATTAATAAAGGCCAATTTATACTCGAGGAACATTTTGATATGCTTTCAGGTACATGCCTTATCATTTAATTTCTTATTTTAAATTTAGTAATAGTCCCTATTTCTTTTGTGAGAAAAACAGCAAGCTGTATTCTGTATTTCCTCCGAAAAGCGTCATATCCGGAGTTTGATTGCCGCCACTGACCTTCAAATACCTTCTATCGCCTTATATCCATAAGTTTGTTTTAATAGCTTCATTCCCCCTAATTACCTGGATCATTCTATACCATTCCCTATAGGGAAATCTGCTGACGTTTGAATTTTTAAATACTAATTAAAAAATTCATTAGTGTGTAAATTAATTTCCTCTCTTTGTGTTTTCCTTTCCCTCTTGATAGCCATCAGAGTTGGAGAAGCAATCTCGTCATTCCCACACAGAGATCCAGAACTTGCTTTAATTATTCTGCTTCTGGTCCCACATCAGTCAGCACTGCCAGGGAGTAAACTTGAACACAAGGAAGTCTCGCTCAGGCAGCTCTTGGGGCCAAGTGAACATTTTATGACTATCCCTTCAACAGTCTAAACATTTCGGCACTACATCTTCGGCAGACACATCTGCTGGTGTTTCTCCTGCTTGAAAATACTCTTCTCTGAGATGTAATGGTGGAGAGCCACACATTAATCAGGTCAACACAAGCAAAGGAAAGTGGACACTTGAAATAATTAGCAACATAATTCAGCTTCTCCAAAATGATATTCTGGTACTACCACCACAGGAATAACCTCCACAGATGTGGCTACTTTTAGATCAGGCTGCTTGGAGAATTCTTGCCGTAATAGAGAGTGGGTAGAAGATAAGCTACACTTTAATCTCTGATGGACACCAATTCACGAAATAATTAGCTTTATATATTTAGCAACCACTTAACACAACTGGAAAAATGTTTATTGATAATAGTAACATCAGGGTCTAATTCATTTCTCATTATTTCTCTTGGGCCCTTAGAAAGACTACATCCATCAAAGCAGTGAAAAAGAAGGTTGGCTAGAGTTTTGCTTTTTTTTGTTAATTTACAATAAACCATCTATCAACCTAAATAGTAAAGAACCATGTTTGAAAGTTAGTGGAAATTCAGATTATTTTCGATTTCTGTCATTTATTAAAAGCTGTGTTATCAAATGCTGTTCCTAAAAGTCAGCCATTAAATATTCTTTGAACCAACAATTTGCATTCTTCTTCCATAGTAACAATCATATTTGTCACCACTAGATTGGAGAATATGTCTAATTCATATTTATATACTCAGAGATTTGCACAACTGCCTGTCATGTTTCAGATTCTCTGTAAACATTTATAGAATGAATGCCAGTGTAAACATTTATCAGCCCACTAAGATCCTGTCAAATATTCTTCCAGAGAAGTGATTCTGTTTCTGAAAATTCAAGAAAAAGACTCAGGATCAGCTCTCCCCACTGAAATATACATTTGGGTATGTGGCACATGCTTAAAATGGCATTCAAATTGAATAGCACTCAAAACTATACAACTCTTCAATTTTTCTGCAAAGATTTATTAAGTAATTTATTTATACATCCAAAAACATTTACTGAGTATGTAGTTTATGCTAGGTACTGGAGCTATAACACTGGGCAAGATAGACAAACCCCTTCCATCTCTTGGGCTAAATGCCAGTGAGGGAAGTAGACAGTAAGCAAATGAGCATGTAGGTAATGCCATCAGTATATAGGAATATATCAGAGCAGGCGCTCCTCAACATATGGGTGGAAGGCTACATCCTGATAAACCCGTTGTAAGATGAAAATATGTGTATACCTTGTTTTATTGCATTTTCCTTTATTGTGCTTCATGGATACTGCATTTTTTTTTTTAACAAATTGAATGTTTGTGAAAATCCTGCATTGAGCAAGTCAATTGACAGCATTCTTACAACAGCATATGCTCCCTTCATGTCTCTGCATCAGCATTATTTAGCAATAAAGCATTTTTAAGATACATACATTCATTTTTAGATGTGATGTACATTTAATAAACTACAATATAGAGTAAGCATAACTTTTGTATGCACTTCAAAACCAAGTAAGAAAATTGCATATGACTCATTTTATTATGATATTCATTTTATTGTGGTGGTCTGGAACCAAACCCAAAATATCTCTAAGGTGGTCACGTATCATAAGTCAAAAATGTATTTAATACACCCAACCTACCAAACATCATAGTTTAATGTAGCCTACCTTAAACATGCTCACACCACTTACATTAGCCCACATCTGGGTAAAATTATTGAATACTAGCCTATTCTACAGTCAGGTGTTGAATATATCATGTAATTTATTGAATTCTGCATGTTGTGTGGAAATTGACATGATTTTATACCATTACAAAGTCACAAATCCTAAGTTGAATGGTAATTCGGGAACTGTCTGTGCATGTCAGTCAGTGACAAGGGCCTGGAAAAATAGGGAAGCTGAGGGAGGGTCCACGTGGGGGACTATGTTAACTTCCCGCGTCCACAAGGGGAGTGATTTCAAAGACAAAAACTTCCCAGCGCCATGCCTCCATCCACCTCCACATTCTGGAACCTAGAGTTCTTTGTCTAACTTTCCCACTCTTCCGCTAGGTAAAGCCAGGTGAGCTTCCTTTGTTCAGAAAGCCTGCCAAAAGCCCTGGAAGGAGGGGCTCCGTTGTGGGCCCAGGCAACCAATCCGGAATCAAAGTCAAAGATCAATCACTCTAGAGGAAGTTTGAAAGAACTGCTCTCATTGCACAAAAACATGAATGGGGCAGGAATAACTTCAAAGTTAAAACTCCCCTGTACTTTACCTGCCTGCTTTCCCTCTCTGGGATCCCCTCCTACAACAGCACGGGAGCTCTCTCTACTTCTCTGTCTCTCTCCTCTCTCTCTCTCTCTGTCTCTCTCTCTCCTCTCTGCCTAATAAATCGCTCTCTGCAAATCTCTTTGGGCCCAATATTTACTTGACTGGTAAGCTCACCACCCCTCCAGGGCCCTCTTCCCCATTCCTGAGACAAGGGAGGCCAAGAACCTCAGGGCACATTCCATCCGGGAGGGAGCTGAGACCCGCCACAACCTGGTTACACAAGAGGCAGGGGATGTGACGCTGAGAGGACAGTGGGTCACCATGTGCAATGTTTTGTGAGATTGTCCATCAGGACCACATGAGAAGAGGACAGCTCAGTGGACCCGAATGGAGACGGCTAGCCAGTCCTGCCAAGGTCTGGGCAAGCCTCGGAGAAGGAGCTAGCTTTGTGTGTTCAAATAACTCAAGGCCAGTGGGGCTGCAGCAAGGGGAGAGAAGGAAAGGCTGAAATATTACTCTGAGTGTGGCGACAGCCAGGTCCTGCAAGGCAGGGGGCTTGAGCTGAATTCCAAATCTGACAGGAAACGGAGTTTTGAGCACAGGAAGGGCATTACTTGAGTTCTGTGACAACAAGAGGTATCTGCACACTTACAGGGAAATAGACAGGGAGGGAGGTGGCAGCAGAAATACTGGTGAGAGAAGGTCACAGCTTGGGCAAGTGTAGGAGAAGGGAGAAGATGTTGGCGCCTCTGTGGGCCAGGCATTGTGGAGGATACCATGGAAATATCATATAAGGGCTTAGATTTGAGAACTTTGAAATGTTATCAAAATGTAAAATATGGAGGAGGGATATAACAATACAAAAGGAGACAAAATAATATTAAGATCCTAAGTGTTCAAATCAGGCAACACAATAAATTATATTTCATAGAACTAGTTGGGTTTTTTTTTATTATTATTTGATGTGCATTTTAACAAGACGTGTAGCTGTTAGATTATGAATGATTCCTGTTTTGAAACGTAATTGTTCCTGGAGTCAAGTCCAGGAAGGCACTATGCTGCATCTGATCACGTGTCTATGTCTATAGACAGAATGTAGGCTGAAGCTGTAGAGAATGGATGAAACTGTGCCACACTAAAGGAGCACAAGAGAAATTGAGAATCCCAGGAAAAGTAGGTGGAAAGACGGAGACACAGAAGAGTTCTGTGTAATTTAGAAACAGCAAAGCATTGTAAGTGGAAAAGATTCAGGTAGACCCAAGAAAGTGGCAGAGACTAAAGCTAAAACAATGAATTGGATGGAGACAGCTTGTTAACAAAATGAGAAACCTGAACTTTATCTTATCAATGAAAAATGTGTTTAGGATGTGTGCAGCTGCAAATCTCTCTCTGACAGACATGCACATACATACACACATACTCAAAACTAGCAGCTTCAGAAACAGCCATTTCTTCCCATCACATGTAGAGAAACCTGAGGTAGCCAATTCCAGGCTTGTGGCAGCAAAATACCAATGTTATCAAGGAACCAGAACTTCTCTTCTCTCTGCTCTGAAAGCTGCAGTGCATTGGCTTTTCAAATCCTCAATAATTCACATGGACAAAAATGGTTGCTATGGTCCAAGCATTGAATTCCACCAGTGTACTTCAAGCAAGAGAAGAACACTGTCTTTCGTGCTTTGATTTAAGTTTTAGGGAACAAAATTCTTTTTAGACTGCATCTGACATGCTTTCGCCTGGGTTCAATGACTGAAACTAAATTAAATCCCCCACTCACTCACCAGTCACTAAAGAGAAAAACAGTGTGACTGCTTGGCTTACAGTGGTTTTTGCTTTCCTCCTCTTTGAGATAGGAGGCTCATCTCCTCTGAAGAGGTTGTGCTCTTCACAACATCAACGGAAAAAGTGCTATTGGACTAAATGTTTGCTTTCCCTCAAAATTCTTAAGTTGAAGGCTATAATGGTTGGAGGTGGAACGTTTGGAAAATAATTAGGGTGAGCTGACGTCATGTGGGCGGAGTTCTCATGAAGGGATCAGTATTCTTTTAAACAAAAAAGACACAGGGTCTCTCTCTCTCTGCCATGTCAGAACACAGGGAGAAGGTTCTCTGCACACCAGGAAGAGGGTCCTCACCTTGACATGAATCTGACAGCAACAGTGTCTTACAGCCTTCAGAAATGTAAGGAATAAATTTCTGGGGTTTAACAATGCCACAAAATTTTGATTTTTTTACAGCAACCCTGACTACATCTGCTATAGAAGTTATTGAAAGTTTCTAAGCAAAAGGAGGAAAGTGTTAACTTTATTTATGAACATATAGCATAGGAGGATAACTACTACCACAAAACAAATCTTGAAAAATGCAACAGAAAGGAGCTGCCATTTAGTGAATGCCTACTGTGTCCTGGCATTTTTATATGCCATTTCAGTTGTTTCTCATAATTACCTGGTGAGCTGAATATTATTAACTCTTGTCTTAGAGATGAAGAAGGAAGACAGAGAGATGAATTCCAAGAGAAGACCTACGATCTCATGTTAAGATGGATGAACAGTCACAAAGTTAAGACTTCTGTGCAGTGCAAGTTTATAAACAATTCTGGAGGTTTTCATTTTATGGATCTGTATAAGAACTAACATTTCAATGAGTTATACGCATCCACTGTCAAGCAAGAAAAAAAAAGTTATTCGGAATTGCAATTCATTTACAAGAAAATCATTTATTATAATAATATAATTATACATATATGGTATGTGTATATAAGCAAGAAATAGTTTTTTCCATAAATAAAAATCACTCCACTAAAAGCCTCAACCACAAAGCTAAAGGCACTGGAGAGGAATTAAGTTTAGGTTGATATAAATTTCCCTACATCATGGAAATAGCCATAGTATTGGGAAGGGAGAGTGGAAGGGAAGAAAGGAGGTGGGGAAGGGAGGGAAGGAAAGAGGGAGGGAGGGAGGGAGGGAGGAAGGAAGGAAGGAAGGAAGGAAGGAAGGAAGGAAGGAAGGAAGGAAGGGAAGAAAGAAAGGAAGGAAGGAAGGAGGGAGGGAGGGAGGGAAGGAAAGAAGAAAAGAAGGAAGGAGGAAGGAGGGAAGGGGGGAGGGAAGGAGAGAGGAAAAGAAGGAAGGAGGGAGGGAGGGGGACAGAGAGGAAAGGAGGAAGAGAGGGAGGGAGGCCACTCAGATTGGCCCTGGAGGGAAGAGTGTAGGGGTGGATGCTGAAGAGGCATTTTCTGTTTTACACACAGTGAACCAAAAGAAGTGAATGAAGTAGATAATCTTTCCAGAACAACATTTGTATGTAAATCAAGTTATGCGATCAAACCACCCCCAATGTACAGGTAAATTGGGCAGTAATTCCAGGAAACAACCTACAGAAAATAAGATTTAATCAAAGTTCAGCATATCCCCTAGTTTTTGTTGTCTATGTTTAGGCTCCAATGGTCACATACAGGTTTGGTCACTCTCAACTCATTAATTTTCATTCTAATTTCTTTTTGTTCTATACAAAAGTCTGAACTGTATTTATTTTACTTAAATATTGAAATGTAAATGCTATGCTAAAAGAAGAGCAAAGTAATGTGCACAAAGATACGGGCATTGAAGCATTCTTTGTAACAGTGAAAACGCAGGAAGAACATAAATGTAGACAAATAGAAAACTGGTTAAATAAAATATAGACTAGCCACACAATGCTATTATTAAAATCACGCATAGATCTTTATTTCTGTAGAAATGAAAAACTTCATTTATATTATTAGGTGAAAAAAGCAGATTACAAAACAGCATATGAATTACAATCTATACCTAATAGCATACATATAATCTAAATGTGTATAAGAATGTAGAATGATGTCTAGAAAGAGGTTTGTTAAAATGGGCACTGGTTTCCTTGGACTACTAAATGATGCTTACTTCTTTTCATTTTTCTGAATTGTTGAGTTTTTTACTATGTGAATGTCTCCTTTAGAAAAGTAATGAAGCTATCTGTAACAACAATAAAAAAAACTAATTGAAATACGTAAAAATTTTAGCAATGTTAGTAAAATAAACTAAGCAGCTTTTTTTTTTTTTTTGCAGAATTCTAGCATGATAAAGCTTATTTCACTATGGACATGATTTATGATATATTATCAGGGAAAAGAAGTAGAGTCATCCACACCACGGTGACTTCCAATTTGGTACTCTGCTCTCTGACTCTAATAGAAAGCACATATGTGTCCAAGCAAAGCAAGGAGTACTTGGTAGTGTCTGTTGTGAGAATCATGCGCTGTAGCCATCGGGCATAGCCTTGGAGGTTGTTATTTGAAGCCATTGGAACAGCAGATTCCACTATGTTTGTTTCTCGGATATCAGTGGGGCTCTGAACACGTCTTCCAACTCCTGTTGTGAGGTAAAGAGACGCTTTGCTCCCAGCCTCGCAGGATGAAGTTTCTACTTGAGTGCTTAAATACAAACAGGAGACAGGAGGAAACCATGCAGCGGGAGGTGTCACTCACACCCGCAGGTTCACAAATTATCAAGAAAACAAGCCGAAATATTGATGCAGATGCTGTTTTCACCATTATTTCTGGTCAAGAATGACAACTTAACTGAAAGATTTTAGAAAAAGCTATGTGAAAGCTCTGGAATGAGAGGAATGAGCAACCGAGTAAAATAAAATCCATTAACAAGGGATGAAACAAATTTATCCACATTTCATGTCATCCTGCTTCTTTTTATATTAAAAATAGTATGGATAACAAGTTAATAAAAGCCCCAAGAGTTTCATTCATTCAAAGGTGCACCATCTATACTCTTCTAGCTAGCATGTTCAGAAGCAATATGTCGCATAACCTCTTTGCAATTCTGAAATGTGAAGAAGGACACACGCTCGCATGCCCTGCTCCTCTCGAGTGTGAAAGAAAATCACCTGCCATAGAGACTCAGGAGCAGAAGCAACTATACTGGAAATTCATCATGTGTTCAAGAGGAATACCTACATCTTACAAATAACCGGAAAATGAATCTTACTGTGTTATATTCTATTGGTGGTGGGGGATGCATTATTATAAATACAAAGCTTAAACAACATCCATTTATTAGTTTCTCTGCCCAGAGCTGAAACCAAGGTATTACTCAGCTTCAGTTTTCGTCGGGAGGCTTGACAGAGGAAGAACCACTCCCAGCTCACTAAAGTTGTTGGCTAATTCAGTTCCTCCCTGTTTCCTGGCTGGCTGTCAGCCAGGAGCCGGTCTCAACAACTAGAGTCTCCTGCATTTTTTGCCATGTGACCCCCTCCATCTTTAAATCCAGCCACAGAGGCTTCTCAAGGACTGAATTCCCTCCATGCTTCCTGTCCATCTCACAGGCTCACCTGATGAAGTCAGGCCCACCAAGAATACTCTTCAATGTTAAGGCCAATTGATGAAGAGCCTTAATGACATTTGCACTGTCCCTTCCCTGCAACACATAGGTCAGGGTTTGATTGAATAACTGGAAGGTGTTTGCACGTGAGAAACCAAAAATCTTAGGAGTCATCTTAGAATTCCGCCTACCATCCTTGCCATCTATCTAATTAAATACAATAATAAAGTAAAAGTATGTAATGCCTTTAACACTGAATAAATATTCATACTGCAAACACCCATCCACTGAAAGTATATCAAGCTAAACTGTGAACTTTAAAAGATTAAATGTTTTTATGGCGAGGCACAATGGCTCATGCTTGTAATCTCAGGACTTTGGGAGGCCAAGGTGAAAGGATCGGTTCAGTCCAGCCTAGGAAACACAGGGAGACCTCGTCTCCACAAAAATTAAAAAAAAAAAAATCTAGCCAGGTATGATGGTATGTGTCTGTGGTCATAGCTACTCTGGAGGCTAAGGTGAGAAGATCTCTTGAGCCCAGGAGGTCGAGGCTGCAGTAAACATTGATCATCCACTGCACTCCAGCCTGGGCGACAGAATGAGACCTTGTCTCTTAATAAAAAATGACAATAAATAAAAAATTAACCATTTTGTATTGAAAAGATATTCACAAGCAATAGAACTTTTTTTTTTTTTTTTTTTTTTTTGAGACAGTCTCACTCCGTCACCAGGCGCCAGGCTGGAGTGCAGTGGCGCGACCTCGGCTCACCGCAACCTCCGCCGCCCGGGTTCAAGCAATTCTCCTGCCTCAGCCTCCCGAGTAGCTGGGACTACAGGCGCGCACCACCACGCCCAGCTAAGTTTTTTGTATTTTTAGTAGAGACGGGGTTTCACCATGTTGACCAGGATGGTCTCGATCTCTTGACCTCGTGATCCGCTCGCCTCGGCCTCCCAAAGTGCTGGGATTACAGGCGCAATAGGACATTTTTAACTTAAACACTGGTTAAAAAGCTTGCTCATAGATAGTGCGCCACTATATCCAAACATTTTCACATTCACTAAACTCCATTGTTCACAAAAACGCACACACACACACACACACACACACATACACATAACTATAGAGGTGGGTGTAAGATGCATCTTCTCAACTTTGCAGTTAAGAAATTTTGAAACAGATTGGTAAAGAAACTTCTTTGGTATTACCCAGATGTCCATGGTCCCAGGGGTCTAGAAAACAATTCTTTTATCTCTTCCTCCGATGTTGTTCAGAAAGAAAGTTATTTTAGAAAGTGGAAGTAGAGGTTCTGAGAAGTTAAGTAATTTGGCAAAAAATGATCAAGTTTATAATATGAGCCACAACCAAACACAGAACTTCTGCAAAAACTATATCACCCCCTTTTATTTGAATTTGAAAAGCGGAACATGTACTACACACATAGTAAGCTTCCCAAATTAAACCATAAAGAAAACAATTTGATCTCAAAATTAGAACATAAAAATATTTTATATAAATATCAAAAAACCCACTTAGAGCATGAATCATTTCAAAATCCTCAAAATCAAGGAGAAATGACATATTTCTCTTCTTGCATCACAATACAGCCTAAAGTGATCCTGCTTTGAAAGGATTTAGAAATAGACATTCATCTCCTAGGCATCCATGGCATAAGAATTCCACAAACTGTTTCCTAAGTAAAAGGCTGATCCTGTTCAAGGCAGATGACTCAGAAGGCCCAAAAGGGTCAAGACTGAAATGCCAGACTCGAAGATTTAAAGAAAGGTTATTAAAGAGGCTTAATGAATGACTACACACACACACACACACACACACACGCACCCACACATGCACGCACACACACACACACACACAACCAGCTTCATTCTTTGTGGCAATTTGTCACAATCATGGGCGGCAGTTTCACCAGAGGAGCAGGGCGAACAAAGATCCAAAACCCTGAGCAGCCAGAATGAGGCACACTGTCCGGACAGGCCAGAGTGCCAGTGACTCCTGGATGTGTTCCCAGAAAGCGTGATAACTCCACAGACCAGGATCGCGTGGGATGGCCACACAGTAATATCCCACCTGGCTTTCACAGGCAACCACCTACAAAGCTACACAAAGACACTATTACACTATTGAGGACTGTTACATGCAAAGCAAATGTCTAAGATGTTGCTCCTTAACAGAAGCCAAGACACTAGAACTTTTAAGGTCTCTAATCCACCAGAGAAGTGAGGCTTAGAGCACTTAAATAGCCTGCACAGGGTCACACAGCTGGCAAAAAGAAAATCCAAACTTCAGGCAAAAACCAGGACTTCAGGGCCCTACCAGTGTCATTTCATTAAGGATAATCTCACATATTTTTATTGATTGTTCTGTCACATATTTGGTTCTCAGAGATCACATTCTTTAATCTACGTACTTGTACAAAGCTCTACTTTTAACATAGATATATCTGAAACATGAGGGGTGGAGGACTAGAACCGACGTAGGAATTGTCATGGGGAGAAATTGAGGAAAGTCAAATTCATCATGTGACATTTTAGGATGGCGTTTGGTTTTCGTAATTAACTTGTTTTTGACTGTTTTGACATTTGGACAGTTTTTGACAGCTCTAAGTGTTCTCTTCATAATAAATTGGGGAGGGGGTTGGCACGGAATGTGTAACCCTACCTGGATCACTGGACTGCTGTGCCTCACCTCTTGTAGTAAATGACCCGCTAGATCTATCCTCTTATTTTATGGGTGCACAGCTACATTGGGAAGTAAAGTGGTTTCGTCACGGTCAGTGCTGTCGCTGGGAAGTGACAAGGGCAAGAGTCCTTGACCTGCAGCCTCGCCTCTCAGGGAACAAGCTGCTTTGTGGTCCCCAGGCAAGCACAGTCCTCACAGCTTCAGTCTACAGCAAGAAAAAGGACCATTTCAACCCAGTCACATTTAAGGCCCCCTTCAACCATCGTGTTCTGTGATTTTGTATCAGAAGCAAACGTGTATAATGTAAAAGGGACGAAAAGCCTGTTACCTGCTAGTTAAAGAAGCACTGTGTATTCCAGCTCTACGTGTGTGATCACTGAATGAAGTGCTCCCAGTGAGAAGATACATTATTGAGCAGTGTTTCGTGCTCAGATCTGCATGCTTTTTTTATTTAAGAAGCAGGTCACTTACAATGTGAAAGATGACCTCAAAGGGAATAAATAATTCAGACTGGAAAAAGTTGATGCTTTTACATTCATAATTGCTAAAATCTATCTATATTATAAACGTAATTATATCATAAAAATTTTCCATTCCTTTCTTCTTTCTGCCTAAATTACACTACAATATTCACCATTCATAGTTCTAAGTTGTGTATTATATGAGACATGGAAGTTTATACATCTAAACCAAAAGAATATGTCTCTGAAATATGAATAGAAAAGAAAATCTTGTTTACTAGAAAAGTCAAGAATATTTAGCAAATGTGAATAATATTAAACCACTGAAAACCATTGTAAATCTCAAAACTGGAAACCTCTTAGTAGCCAGAGAAGCACTAGGCTTGCTATTAAAGGGACTATGTTGCGGTTGAGACTGTCCCATTTAATCAACATAGTTAATTCTAGAGATTCAATTACCTCATCTGTAGACCTAGATGATAGAGGAGGACAGGTCTCCAGATGACCTAGGCAGACCGGACTCTCCCCACTCTCCCCACTCAAATTTGCAATTCCCTGGCAGAAGGACCAAGAATGCATGATCCTGAGATAAAGAAGAAATGTGCAGAACAACCTACCTGTGTCCTTGTTCACAGAGCAGCATGTTTTTCAATGCTTGTGTTCAGTGACCCAAGTGTCACTCAAGGTATGAAACTCAGAGCAGAGTCTCTCAGCTGACACCTGGGGCACATGCGGACATGACTCTGCCTGTCTGGGCAACTTCCCTCAGACCTGGAGGACCGACCTGCCATGGATCCTAGGCTTCTGTCTGTCCTTGCTTTGAATGAGTCATAAATTTGCTTTGCCTAATTTGTTGTGCAAGCATGCTGTCTCACCTTATTAGACCTAGGAAAATGCAGATAATCCTTAATTTATATATATGCTATGATAATTCAGTAAGCTTGCTTATTAAAAAGTGCTTTATAAACTTGTTTGCTATACACAGTAATTGGCTCTTTAAAACTCTGAATAAAGTTCTCGAGCCATTGGTAAAGGAAAATATTTTCAAGTTGAAAAAGCCCAGCAATAGGAGGAGAATCAGCATAGTTATTTTTGCTTTAAAAAAATAATAGACAATAAGCAGGTAAGTAAACAATAAATAAATAAAATAGAGGAAAAGAAACCTTGAAATGGGTTTATGTCACAGTATTTAGAACACTGTACTTTCGATAGACACAAGAGGGACAGCTTAATGAGCTGAAGGACCCGAGCAGCATCCCAGATACAACAATCATGTGTCATTAAAGAGCACAGAGTGTGAAGCCAGAGTTCCTGGGTTACCAAGCTGGTTCACAGTTTGCTAAGTGTGGACAATTAACCCTTCAGTCCATCAATTTTCTTCCTGATAAAATTGGGAGATTAGTAGTGCTACCTCTTAGTATTTCTGTAAGGGTTAAATTAATTAAGTTGCCTAAAACATTTAAAATAGCGCCTGTTGCATAATAAGTGATGTTAGCATTGCTTGTATGAGTATTTCATAACCTGTTCTTGGATATATCTGCCAAAGAAACGTTAAATATATCTCAGCAAGCACACAATGTCCAAGTTTCTTTTAGTTATGTGTTACTGACCCTAGGTATTACTTTTTTCAAATTTTCTTTACTCTAGTGAAATGCTCTACTATATCACTTATTCAACCCAAGAGGAATGTTTCATAAAGTTCTGGTGCTCTACTGCTCTGTAACAAATGACCCCCAAGTTTAGCAGCTTAAAAGTAGATTTTGCTCGAAGCTGTGTGGATCATGAATCTGTAATGACTCAGGCTGGCTTGCGTAAGGGTGGAGGACCAACTTGCAAGTAGTTTATTCACTCCCATGTGGCACATTTTTGCCCCCATGCCTTTGCTCCACAATCTGTCTTATTCTCTAGGATGGGGTGCACACACTTTTTTCCTAACAGGCTAGATAAGAAATATCTTGGACAGTGTAGGCCTAAGAGTCTCTGTTGCAACTACTAAACTCTGCTGTTGCAGAAAAAGCAGCCATAGACAACTCTAAATAAATGGAGATGGCCACATTCAGCCCACAGTGGGGCAGAGCTGGCCCCAGGTGAGGATTTGGCAGCCCTGACTCTTGGGTCTCTCCAAGGTTTTGATGTTCCCACAGCACCATGGCCTCAGGGTAGTCGAACTCCTTCTATGGAAGCTGAAGGTTCATATTAAGAGATGCAGGCTGAAGTCACAAGGATTTTTATGACCTAGCTCCTGAAGTCCCAAGTATGTTACTTCCTCCCTTTGTTGATCATTAAGTCACTAACATCAGTCCAGATTCAAAGGAATTCAAGTGAATTAGATCGCATCTCTTAATGGGGAGAATAGCAAAGAACTTATTGCAGTCTTTGGACTTTGACACTTATTTAAATTATAAAACAATTATATCTTTTATTTAAAATGAACTCTTCATGTTTCAGATTCTGCCTCCTGGGTTAAGTTTTGGGGAGTGATAGCAAGCAAGTCCATATTTACATTCTTATGATCTTTGGAATTATATTGATTTCTGGAATTTTAATGTATTATTTCTATGAATATTTACTAAGTGTCTGTGTGCTCAGAAACGTGCCAGTCTCTGTATCTGGCTCAAATACACAATAAGCCACCTGTTTTTGATCAAAAAATTTCTAGTTGTTGAGGGTTTCTGTTATGTTGTCTAAGTGAAGTTATCCCATCTAAGGAAGTAGGATGGGCTAGAAAGTGACAAGTCTGTTTACAACAATAGTCACCTTCACAGAAGAGTCAATTACATTACATGAAAGACCATTTTGCTCTTCCTAGCACTTGAATAGATGCAGCTATTTAAGGTCAGGCTAAACCAGGACTTGGCCTAGGACCTGGAAATAAAAAAATTTAAAAAGTGACCCACATAATAGAGTAGGAGAAATGTGGGAAATATTAAGTAATCAAAAGGAGGAAGAGAGAGGGGAGGTGTGTTCACTTCCTAAGGTTGTCATGACAAATTACCACATACTGAGTGACTTAAAACAGCAATTATGATCTTATAATTAAAAAATCTAGAAGTCTAAAATCATGGTGTGAGTACACCATGCTCCCTCTAAATGCTCTAGGGAAGAACGCATCCTTCCCTCTCCAGCAGCAGAAGCTGGTTACCAGCAATCAATCCTCCGGGCTCCTTCCCTTGTAGCCACATGACTCCAGTTCCTGCCTCCATTGTTACGTGGACCTCTCACCAATGTGTCTGACCGTCTCCAATCTCTCTCTCTCCTCATAAGGGCAACAGTAATTGGAGTAGGGCCCATTCTAATCCATTCTGATCTCAACTTAAATTGACCTTGTAACTGCACAGACTCTCTTTCTAAATAAGGTTGCATTCATAAATACTGCATATCAGAGATTTGTCATAATTTGGGAGTAACACAATTCAGCCCACAGAAAAGGAGATAGAATAAAGGAAGATGGACAGGATATTGAGGGAGACTAAGAAGGTGAAGTTAACAGTGGAAAAATGCTACTATGGAGTGGCCATAGAACCATTAAATTTGTATTTTTGTTACATTTAGAGAATTTTTTTTTTTTTTTTTTTTGCTTTTAGAGATTTTCTGCATAGTTTTCATGCAAACCCCTTTCCTACATTATCCTTCTAACATTCAGGTATGCCTACAACTCCTGTAGAGGTTTTGTGTGAAGAAGATTTTTAAGATTTTCAAAATGGGCTAAAATTTATATCTGAGTCAATATATTAATAGTATGTGAAAGAGTAACACATATATGAATGTAGTAATATAATCCATTCACTGAGTTGAGCAGAAGCAGGAGTTAGAAATCAAAGCTATTTACGATCATCTGTGTCTCACATTCACATCAATCTAATTGTTTACCTCCAAAATAAAATACTTTGGTGGAGTACAGTGACTCATGTCTATAATCTCAGCACTTTGGGAGGCTGAGGCAGGCAGAACACCTGAGGTCAGGAGTTTGAGCAGCCTGGCCAACATGGGAAAAACCCTGTCTCTACTAAAAATACAAAACTTAGCTGGGTGTGATGGCAGGCACCTGTAATCCCAGCTACTCAGGAGTCTGAGGCAGGAGAATCACTTGAACTCAGGAGGCAGAGGTTTCAGTGAGCTGAGATCAAGCCACTGAACTCCAGCATGGGTGACAGTAACAGAGTAAGACTCTGTCTCAAAAATAAATAAATAAAAATATAAAAAATAAATATTTACATCAAGGAGATAGTGATCACAACAAAAGGGCAACTGTATAGGGTTAGGTAACTGATGCCACTAGCCAAATCCCCATGCATTTAACAAAGTATTGGCTAAACTCTTTCTTTTTTTTTTTTTTTTGAGACACAGTCTCACTCTATGGCCCAGGTTGGAGTGCAGTGATGCCATCTCAGCTAACAGCAACCTCTGCCTCTTGAATTGAAGCAATTCTCCTGCCTCAGCCTCCAAAGTAGCTGGGATGACAGACACCCACCACCACACCTGTCTAGTTTTTGTATTTTTAGTGGAAATGGGTTTTCAGCATGTTTACCAGGCTGGTCTCAAACTCCTGGCCTCAGGTCATCCACCAGCCTCGGCCTCCCAAAGTGCTGAGATTACAGGCGTGAGCCACTGCACCTGGCTCCAACTGGCAAAACTCTTAAAAGACCCAGGTGATAGTCAAAACCAATTCCAAATACAAAAGTGGCATGCATTTTTTCTCAGAAAGTAACTTCCCAACCTTAATCTAAGTCTAAAACAGCAGGAAAAGTTTATATCACGCACACATTTTAATGTATTTGATGTTTTATTCGTTCTTTCATATGGAATATTATTAGGAATTATCATATTATTCCTAAACATTTTGAAATGATGACAGCAAAAGTTATAGCAAGATCTGATCTAAATAATTAATATAATGATTAGATTTAACTATATATTATGCTTATGTAAAGTAAGGAATTTAAGATAAAATATAATAAATTCAAAATATGAATTCATCACAGACCTTTGGAAAGTTTTCAATTTTTGGCATAACATAAAATGATTATCAGTAGTAAGCAAGAATATCACCATCATAAATGACATTTTCAGTTAAAGAGATTAGATGGCCCAGAATAATTAGAAAATGATTATTGATCACTGGGGAAAATGCTGAACTATATCAAACAAAACTGTGTCTAAAAGACAATAGATAAAATAAAATGAAATTCAAAAAAAGGAAAGATAATTCAAAATAGCTAGGAAAGGAGAAAAACAAAGGAAGAACAGAGGGATGGCACAAAGAAAACAAATAATAAAATAGATCTAAAGCTAATCATATAAAAAATTACATTAAATGTTAAGAAACAAACCACTACAATTAAAAGTCAGATGTTGAGTAATTGTTAGAATTCATTTGGACAAGCAGTTCTAAATTATATGTTATCTATCAAATATTCTTCTAATATTAGGCAAATACAAATGGAAATGTGTATCTCTCTATATATAATCAGAGGAATAGCTCCCTTGAGAAAAGAATGGTTTTATTACTATCAAATAAAATGGACTTTATTAGCAAAGAATAAATAAATATATTTTCTAATATTAACAAATCAATTCAACAGGAAGATTTAACAATCATAAATATATATGCATCTAAATTATCAACTTTAACATACATGATTAAAAATAAATAGAATTAAAAAACTGAAAATTTGAAAATTTAAAATATTTAATACTCATTTATAGTAGTAATTAAAAAAATTCAAAAAAATAAAACGTCTTCAACCTGATAGAAAGAAGCTATGAGAACTTTTAGATTTTATCATATTTTTAATGGTAAAATGCTGAATGTTTCCCTGAAAGAGCAGAATCAAGCCAGGAGTGACTATTCTTAACACTTTTATTCAATATTATACTCAATATATTGACCACTGCAATAAGGCAAGAAAAAAATGTAAAAGGCATATAGATGAAAAAGAGTTAGTAAAATCCCATCTCATTAAATAACATAACTTACATAGAGAATTCTCAGATATTTATAAGACAACTAGTAGAACACATAAATAACTTTAATAAGGTTATAGGTCAAAATGTCACTATTGTAAACACATGTATGTTTTGTAGGCTGATATTAAACTACTTTAAAATGGAATGTAAAATAAATTATATGTACAATAAATCAGAATGTTTAAAATGCTTATGAGTACATTAATCAAAACATGTTAAAGGTTTTTTTATCCTAGAACATTGCTGAGAAAACTAATATTTTAATAAATATGTACTTAAAATTCTTTATTGTTAAAATGTCAATTTCTACAAAATTGATAGAAATTGATAAGCTATATTAAAACTTAAATCAAAATTTGAAGGTAGATATTGATAGGTTGATTTTTAAAATTAAACAGAAATTGAAGAAACTCGAATAGCCTAAGCAATGATTAAAATGAAAAACAAAGTTGGAGAAAATTTCTACCTAATTTCAAGATTTAATATGCAGTATTCAACACAGTTTGATATTGGCTGTGATGTTGGCTAAATAATACACATTTAGAACAGCAGAACAGAAGGAAAATCAAGAAATAGACTCATATATATGATCAGTTGATTTATGCTAAAAATGCCAAGAAAATTCTGTTTTACATAAATCAGAGATCCAAATTTCAATTTAAAATAACAGAATTCCTAGAAAAAAATATATGAGAAAATCTTTCTGACCTAATACTGGTATTTATTCCATTAACGTGTTAAACATGAAGTATAAAAAAACACGTATTGAAGTTTAAATTTTTCTCTTTAATTATTTTTCTTTTTAATTTTTCTCTTTCTTCAAGAAACAAATGCAAGTCATACAACACATAATTTGAATTCAATCGTAAGTAAACATTAAGCAGTTCCTGGTTAAAAGACATTCTAATTAAAAGTTGTTTTAAGTTTTTCAAAACTCTACATTGAATGCCAAAACGTATTTTCCTTTCGAATGTGAAAGCAATTTTAAAAATGTTTAATTTAATATTGTAACAGAGGTCCTAAAGAGTGAAATAAGAGAGGAAAAGAAATAAAAAGTTATGAAGTTTAGAAGTGAACAAATTAAACTTTCCATTGTAAATTATAAGATTTTACATAGAGAAATCAAAAATAATCCATGAGAAAATTATCAGTACTAATAAGTAAATTCAGCAAGGTTACTATGTCAAGTATATTTCTAAATTCCAGCACCAAAAAAAAAAAAAATAAAGAATTGAAATAAAGCATACGAACATATCTACAAAACATAAAATTCTAATATCTAGGAAAAATGAAATATGTGCACAAGCTCCACGTTGCAAACACTAAAATATACATTAAAATCTGAAAAATAGTATGAAGGAAAAGTCAAGGAATACCTTTTAAAAATGAAGATCTATATTGATTTGATAGATTGCATGGATTAAAACGCTCACTATTGTCAATGTTACCCATTCTCTTCAACTTGACATATAGTTTCAACAAAATTTTAGCCAAAATTCCAGAAAGCTTTTCCCACAGATATGGACAGAAACATATGAAAATACAAAAGATCTTAAATAGCCAAATTTTGCATGTGTTTTAAAACAAAATTCAAAAACTCATATAATTTAATTTCTGGATTAACTAGCAACAAGACATAAAGCTGACATTGGCATAAAAATAGACATAGATTGAAGCCAGAATAATTTATTAAGAAATATACCCACACACATATGGTCAATTGATTTCCAACAAAGTGACCAAGACAATTCAATCAGAAAAGAAAAGTTATTCAACAAATGACACTGGCAAACCAAATACTCATATTTAAAAATAAAAAAAAAGAGAGACAGTGACATTGACTTTGTACCAACGCTAAAATTAACTGAAAATGTAGTATCTCCAATGAAGAAGGTTTAGGAGGAAAAAAAAAAGCTTTGTGACTCTTTACTAGACAAAGATTTATTTAAATGCAAAAAGCACTATCAAAAATTAATAAAGTAGATGTATTTAAAATTAAAGAACACAAATTTTAAATACAAATTTAAAATTGAGAGTGGAGGCAGAGAAAAGCAGCTGAAGAGAACTCTCCAGAGATCATCCCCCCCAAAATAATACAAAATTGAACAACTATTTAGTCAACAAAGCACTTTCATAAGAATCAAAAAATTAAGTGGGCAATCACAGTACCTGGTTTTAGTATAATATCAAAGAAAGAGGCATTGAAAAGAGTAAGAAAGACATGCTGCATTTCCTGTACCACCCCTCCCCATCTTTCATTCTATGCCAATAACCTAGAATAGCTAGAAGAAATGGATGACTTCCTAAACACTTATAACCTAACCAAGATTGAACCATGAATAAATCCAAAACCTTCGATAACAAGTAATGATATAGAAACAATAATAAATAGTCTCACATCCATGAAAAGCTCAGAACTTCATTGTTTCACAGCTGAATTCTAGCAATCATTTAAAGAACTAATACCAATTCTACTCAAATGTGTCCAAAAAATTGAGATAATACCTCCAAACTCATTCTATGAGGCCAGTATTATGCTGATACTAAAACCAGACAAAGATACCAAATAAAATAAAATTGCAAGCCAATGTCTCTGATGGAATAGATGCAAATACTCTCAACAAAATACAAGCAAGCTAAATTCAATAACACATTGAATACATCATCCATCATGACCAAGAGACATTCATCCTCAAGATGCAAAGATGAATCAACATACACAAATTGATAAACGTGATACATCACATCTGCAGAATGAAGGACAACATCCATATGATCATTTCAATTGATGCTGAAAAAGCATTTGATAAAATGCAACATTTCTTTATGATAAAAACTCTCAAAAAACTGAGGATAGAGGGCCGGGTGCGGTGGCTCACGCCTGTAATCCCAGCACTTTGGGAGGCCGAGGCGGGTGGATCACGAGGTCAAGAGATCGAGACCATCCTGGTCAACATGGTGAAACCCCGTCTCTACTAAAAGTACAAAAATTAGCTGGGCATGGTGGCACGTGCCTGTAGTCCCAGCTGCTCAGGAGGCTGAGGCAGGAGAATTGTTTGAACCCAGGAGGCGGAGGTTGTGGTGAGCCGAGATCGCGCCATTGCACTCCAGCCTGGGTAACAAGAGCGAAACTCCGTCTCAAAAAAACAAAACAAAACAAAACAAAACAAAACAAAAAAAACTGAGGATAGAAAGAGTACACCCCAACATGGTAAAAGCCATCACTACAAACCCACAGCTGGTATCATACTGAATGAGAAAAATCTGTAAACCTTTCCTTTACAATCCAGAACAAAACAGGGATAACCACTTTCACCACTTTTACTCAACATAGTACTGGAAGCTCTAGCCAGAGCAGTTAGACAAGAGAAAGAAATAAGAGGTATCTGAATTGGAAAGAAAGAAGTCAAATTATCCTTGTTTGCAGATGATATAATCTTATTTTTAGAAAAACCTAAAGACACCACCAAAAAGCTATTAGAACTAATAAACAAATTCAATGAAGTTGTAGGATACAAATCAACATACAAAAAATCAGTAGTATTTCCATATACCAACAGCCAACAATCTAAAAGAAAAAACAACCAAGAAGTAATCCCACTTACAATAGCTATAAGCAAAATAAAATAGCTAGGAATAAACTTAACCAAAGGAGTAAAAGATCTCTACAGTGAAAACTATAAAATGCCAATAAAATAAGCTGAAGAGTGCATACACAGAAGTGAAAAGGTATTCTATGTTCATAGGTTGGAAAAATCAATATTGTTAAAATAGCTATACTACCCAAAGAAATACACAGATTGAATACAATCCTTATCAAAATACCAATGGCATTCTTCACAGAAATAGAAAAAAAAATCCTAAAATTTACATGGAACTGCAAAAATTCAGAATAACCAAATCCATACTGAGCAAAAAGAACAAAGCTGGAGGAATCACATTACCTGACTTCAAATTATACTACAAAGTTATGAGTAAACAAAACCACATGGTACTAGCACAAAGACTAAGGGAGCAGAAGAAAAAGCCCAAAAGTATATCTGCATTTTAATACAACTCGTTTTTGACAAAGGTGTCAAGAACATACATTAGGAAAAGGACAGTTTTCTTCAATAAATGGTGCTGGGAAAATTAGCAGTCCATATACAGAAGAATGAAACAAGACCCCTTGCCTTTCACTATATGCGATATTAAGTAAAAGTGGGTAAAAGACTTAAATATAAAACCTGAAGCTATAAAACCACGGAAAGAAAACATTGAGAAAACTCTCAGGACATTGGTCCCAACAACGATTTCTTAAGACCCTCAAAACACAGACAACCAAGCAAAAATGGACAAATGTGATTACGTGTAGTTTAAAACCTTCCGTACTGCAGAGGAAACAATCATCAAAGTGCACAGACAGCACACAGCATGGGAGAAAATGTTTGCGAACCCTTCACCCAACAACATATATTCTGACTAATAACCATAACATATAAGGAACTCAATAGAAAAAAAAAAATCACGTGATAAAAAAGGGCAAATGATCTGAATAGACATTTCTCAAAAGAAGACATAAAAATGTCCAACAAAATATATGAAAAACACGTAGAACATCACTAGTATCAGAGAAACACAAATCAAAACTATGAGATATCATCTCACTCCAATTAAAATGTCTTTTATCCAAAGGACAGGCAATAATAAATGCAGGTAAGAATGTAGAGAGACGAGAAACACTTGTACACTGTTGGTGGGAATGTAAATCAGAAGAGCCACTATGGAGAACAACACTGAAGTTTCTCAAAAAATTATAAACAGAGCCATCATATGATCCACCATCTCACTGCTGAGTATATATCTAAAAGAAATTTGAAATAAGTGTACCAAAGAGATATCTGCACTTCCATGTTTACTGCAGCACTATTCACCATAGCCTAGGTATGGAATCAACCTAAGTATCCCTCAGTGGATAAATGGATAAAGAAAATGTGGCACAGATACACAGTGGGATGATATTCATCCATTTTAAAAAAATGAAATTCTATTTAATCTGCAATGACATGGGTGGGACACCAGGACATTATGTTACAGAAAAAATAAATCAGACACAGTAAGACAACTGTCACATGTTCTCACTCACATGGGAAAGTTTAAAAAATGACCTTGGAGATATAGAGTAGAATGTCGGCTACCAGAGGCTAGGAAGGGTAGTGGACAGGGAGGACAAAGAGAGGATGGTTAATGAATACAAAATTATAGTTAGAGAGAAGAAATAAGATCTAGTATTTGATAGCACAATAGGGTGACTATAATTAACAATAATTTATCACATATTTTAAAATAAAAGAGTAGAATTAGAATGTTGTGTCAAAGGGTGGGGGAAGGGAAAGCATCAAGATAAATAGCTAAGGCATGTGGGGCTTAATAACTAGGTGATGGGTTGATAGGTGCAGCAAACCACCATAGCACATGTTTACCTATGTGGCAAACCTGCACATCCTGCAGGTCCAGAACTTAAAATAAAATAAAATGTAAAAAAAAAAAGAAGAAGAAGAGGAGGCTGCCAGGCACACTGGCTCACGTCTGTAATCCCAGCACTTTGGGAGGCAGAGGCAGATGAATTACCTCAAGTCGGAAGTTTGAGACCAGCCTGACCACCCTGTCTCTACTAAAAATACAAAATTAGCTGGGCTTGGTGGCGCATGCCTGTAGTCCCAGCTACTCAGGAGGCTGAGGCAGAAGAATCGCTTGAACCCAGGAGATGGAGGTTGTGGTAAGCTGAGATCATGCTATTGCACTCTAGCCTGGGTAACAAGAGCAAAACTTCATCTCAAGAAAAAAAAAAAAGAATTAGAATGTTGCTAAAACAACAAATAAATAAATGTTTAATGTAATGAATACCCCAAATACTTTGATTTGATCATTACATATTGTATGTATTAAAACATTACATGTATTTCATGTATACAACTCCATAATAATTAAAAATTTAAAAATTAAGAAATTTTGCTTATGAAAATAAGAGAAAAAGGTGAACCAGCTATTTTAACCATATAAATTGAACACTTAAATTATTTATACATAAAATGGCATATAAGACAAATAATTTATATCAATAACATAAAATGTGTTTTTATAAATCAGTGTTAAAAATATGTGTAACTGAGTAAAAATCAAGGCTGAGGATCTGAATAGGCAAATCCCAAATGAAGCTATTCTCTTGGCCAAATAGCATGCAAAAATAATAAAATGATACTTTGTAGAAAAATTAAAACCATGATGACATATCAATACACACATATTAGAATGGCTAAAATAAAGACAAATGACAGTAATAAGAGTTACCTAAAGTATTTGAGCAAATGGAATCCTCATATATTGATGATATCCATGTACGTTCAAAAGAAAAAAATATATGTTTGGCAATATGTATGACACAGCAACTCTACCACTCCTTTAGATACAGCCAAGATCAAGAAAGAATATATCTATCAAAGACAAGTGCAAAAGTATTGATGGAAACATTATTATTAATAAAGAAAGATGAATAAATAGAAGTAACTCAACTGTTTATATAAATAATTGGAGAATAAATAAGTACATTGTGGTCCATACACACAATGGACTATTATATAGCAATAAAAAATAACCATTTACATCGAAAAACATCATCATCAAGGATCTCGCAGAAGTAATGATAAAATAATTTTAAAAAGACTCATGAAAAATTGTATACTCTGTGAATTCATTAAAGAACTGGCAAACTAATACCTGATGATAGAAATAAGAATGATGATTGTTAGTTACTTCAAGTGAGAGGCATTGAATAGAAAAGAGCATTACAGTTTTCTGAAGTGTTAAAAATATTCTACAAGTGATTGATGCGGTGGCTAAAGAAGCTATAATTTCATGATTTGTATACTGAAGATATGTGTATATTACTATAGGTATGTTGTATCTCATTAAAACATTTTTAAAAGCAAAAAGCAAAATAAGCGTCAGATTGTGTGACTCCCTGTGTAAAAGAAGGATAAAAATGACACATATTTTATTTTTAGTGTTTTTATTGTGAAACACTATCACATATAAAATATTAATTAAAATGTTGGCATGGTGAGAGAAAAGAAATCAATTAAGGATGGGTATGGAATGAGGCTCCTTGCATATTTTTATATACTTTTGATTTTTGAACCTGTGAAGACAATTCTAAAAACACTAAATTTAATTTTAAAATTTCTAAACATAAATTACAGGCTCAGACCTTTTTTTTAACAAGTATCTTTTTACGCAGTTTTTTTTATTGGATAATTGAGTATGCAAATATATTTTTGTTCAATCTTGTATCATTTATCTTCACTCTATTTCAATTTGAAAATAAAAACTGTGCTGAACTCTGCTTGGACATGGTTGTGATGCTGTGAACCCCAAATACCTGAGACAGATCTCAGTCAATTTAAGCTGATTTTGCCAAAGTTAAGGATGTGTGCCAATGACATAGCCTCAAGAGCTCTTGACATGCACACAAGATGGTTGGGGCACAGCTTCATTTTATACATTTTAGGGAGACATGAGACATCAATCACTATATGTAACATGTAAAATTGTTCTGTCCAGAAAGGCGGAACATCTCAAAGCAGGAGGGGACTCCAAAGTCATAGGTAGGTTAAGAAGCAAAACGTTGCGCTGAGTTTTTAATGAGCTTTTCCAAAGGAGGCAAGCAGACATGCACTTATTTCAGTGAGCAGAGGGATGATTTTGAGTTCTCTCTGTCCTTTGTCTACAAGGAAATTCCTGGTGAGGGAGGTATGTAGCTTTTTAATCTCAGTAGCTATCTTTTTTAGAAATAGCATGAGGGGCAGATTTGCCCTAAACAGTTTCCAGCTTGACTTTTTCCTTTGGGTTAGTGATTTCAGGGCTCCAAGATTTATTTTCCTTTCACAATGCTGTATTTTGTTCTGCTTTATTCATCTCTACCCAACCATCTTGGTGGACATTATGCCACATATCTGCCAGAGGTGGGAAATGCATATATGTTACGTAAGCAATCTAGATATAACTAACATCTGAACTTTAGGTTTTTATGTTAGGAGGGTAATGAAAAAAGGTGACTTAAATGGCTTGGTCATCACTTCCAAGATGGTTTCCGGTGATTCCTGGTATTCATGTCCTTATGCCATCCCCCTCGACACTGTACCAGGGCTGTCCTGTGTCATCAGTATTAGCAGCTGACAGCAAAGGCGATGGGACATGACTTCCAAAATCAGGTTATAGAAAGACACAGCTTCCATTCTGGGTGTTCTACCTCTGTCTCTTGCTCATTCTTGAATCATTAGCTCCATATAGTCTTTGATGGCTTATAATTCTCTCGAAAATATAATATCCACTAAATATTTTGAACAAATGAAAACATCTTTGCACAATTAAAAAATAAAAGGTTTGTATATTTTAATGAAAATATAATTGTTAGAATTTAAAGTGTATGTGAGGGTGGGTGTGTTGTATGGGAGGGTTAAAATGCTATTCTAGAACCCAGAATCTTTTTAACAGTATGAAAGATCTTGGAATAATAACTTCTCTGGAAGAGAAGATATCTGTGCTGTTTACTTTTTATATACTTGTAATTATTCATGTTTTCATTTAGTGACTATTTTTTGAGCACTTTGAAAGTACCTGACACTTTTGGGGATCTTGGAGATGTAAAGATAAAAAGACATTCCTCACTTTTGGAAGCTCCATTCAGCAGAGTGATTACTTCTGTGGCGTGCCTACCAAAACGTCGCACTGAAGGCTAAATGGAACACTTGATTCTCTTCACCGCTTGCCTCCTGCTAACACGGAGCCATAAGAATGGGCATGAAAGGAGAGAAAACTGTGAGAGGCTCACTTTTTTGTCCTAAGACTGCAACTTGAATCTAGACTGTCTTACTTCAACATTCATGCATTTTCTTTTTCTATTATGCGATTCCATGTTATAAAAAATATCTCTGAGACACATATTCAATTAGAAAAAAGAAAATTAGAGTATTTTGAAGCTGTGTCTACGAGTGAAATCTTCCAAATATTTGTCATTTATTTTGTACTAACAGATGTCATAGTCTTGCCTTTTTCTTCATGCATTTATCAGAACCTAGAGCAGCTCTGTTAGGTTTATTTATATTTCCAATGGATCTCTGGTAATCACATGTCTCTGATGATAAGCTGTTCTGTATACTGGGGATAATTGAAAAGAGTAAAAATTTTGAAGAACAAAGGAGTCTCTGGAAACCAAAGACACCCTACAGCAGTAGGCAGCCACACTTAGATTTAAATCACAAAGACCTCATTAGAATGTCCTTGTTCTGCTATAGTTAACATTTGATTAGGTGGGTACCTGAAGTTACTGCCTTACCGCCTTTCTTAATTAAATCACACTCCACTTTTACCCACCCCCAGGAAAAAGAGAAAAGAAAAGATGGATTCAGCACCCTCCCCTTCAAATGCTAATTACCATAAGCAGTGAAAGTCCTAAATCAGGATGTTCATTCAGCTGGCTGCCCCATCCTTGAGGAAGCCCCAGCTCACATTTACAATTGAGGTCTGCTCTATTGTGTCCCTAATAATAGGCACAGATGTTGGGCCCGCCTTTCTCTGAGCGACTTTTGCCTAATAACTACCGTCAATGTGTCCCAGTTGCACCTGTTCAGCATTTTTAAATGAATTAGTGTGCTTGATTGCCTCCAAAAATCTTGTCCTTGTCCACTTTTGTCAGCCTGATTATACTGCCACAATGCAAAGCGATTATATGAGCGGCAGCCATTCAGCAAGCTGGAAGGAGGCCAACCCTACCAGCAATCTAAGTGTTTTTTGTTTTTGTTTTTGTTGTTATTCTTAATGATTGCCTGACTTTAGAGAGGTCCTGAATTGATAACCACAAAAGATGGCTCTCACTGGCAGTCAGGTTGGGAAGGTCGCCAAGGCGGATCCAGGTAGTAGTGAGGATGGGATGGCTAACAAATCAGAGCTTGCCAGGCCAAGGGTATTGGGAGTGATGTTAAATTATCTCAGCTAGGGAGCTGAGATCCTGAAGGACACATTACTAGGAAAGACACACAGATATTCAACAAGATAGATAAGCTGCAAAGGACGTGCCCCTATCTTTGCAGTGCCAAGCAGCCACAGAAATTCAAGGGCCTGCTTTTATTATAAAAAAAACACAGCCATTTTATGTTTTTTATGTCTCTGTTCTCTCCTGTTACACTAATTTCACTTTCAGTGAAGTTAGAATAGAAACAATTATAAAAGCTATTAATGTGGACATACAGAACATTTGTTTACTGAGTGTCTAAATCTCTCTACCTACTTAAAACTCAACTAATACCTCAAGCCTGGGAAATAATTGAGGGAGTTATTTAAAAATATACAGCCGGTCATTAAGCGAGCATTAAAAATGACATTCTAAGAAATTGAAGGCATGGGTAAATTCTTATTGTCTTGTTTCTGATTAATTCCCCAACACCTGCTTTGGTGCCAGGCACAGAGTGGAAATTCAGGTGACATATATGGAATGAATAAGTACATAATTAAATAAAGAGATGAAATATAATACTAAGTAAAAAAACTAAAGTCTAAATTGCGTAAGTAGGAGGATCTATATAAATATTTATAAAAAGCGTTGCAAGAAACATCAAGCAAGTTCTATTAGTAGAGATGCAATAAGTGGATTATAATATTATTGCTATGTTCTTGTTTTTTTATATTTTCTAAAATAAAGTTGTAAAGTTTTTTTTACAATGCTTAAAAAATAAAATAAGCTTATTGAGGTATTTAAGTTCCTTATATATTCCGAACGTTAGACCTTTGTCAGATGCATAGTTTGTGAGTATCTTCTCCTACTCTATAGGTTGTCTATTACCCCCTTGAAAGTTTCTCTTGCTATGCAGAAACTCTTTCATTTAATTAGGGCCTACTTGTCAATTTTTGGTTTTGTTGTATTTGCTTTTGAGGACTTAGCCATAAATTATTTGCTAAGGACAATATGAAGAAGGGTATTTCCTAGGTTTTCTTTAAGGATTTTTATAGTTTGTTATCTTACATTTAATTCTATAACTCATCTTGAGTTAATTTATGTGTATGGTAATAGGTAGGGGTCCCGTTTCATTCTTTTGCATATAGATAGCCAGTTATCCCAGCACCATTTATTGCATAGGGAGTGTTTTCACCATTACTTGTTTTTATCCACTTTGTAAAAAAATCAGATTGTTGTAGGTGTGCAGCTTTATTTCTGTGCTCTCTATTCTGTTCCACTGGTCTATGTATCTGCTTTTGTTCTATGCCATTCTGTTTTGGTTACTGTAGCCTTGTAATATAGTTTGAGATCAGGTAATGTGAATGCATCCAGCTTTTTTCTTTGTGGCAAAGGACATAAACAGATACTTCTCAAAAGAAGACTGCAAGTAAGTGGCCAATAAACATATGAAAAAATGTACATCATCACTAATGCAAACCCAAACCACAATGAAACATCCTCTCACACTAGTCAGAATGTCTTCTGTTAAAAAGTCAAAAACAGCAATGTTGGCAAGGCTGCAGCAAAAAGGGAACACTTATACACATTGTTGGTTATAATGTAATTTAGTTCAGCCACTGTGGAGAGCAGTTTGGAGATTTCTTAAAGAGCTAAGAGTTGAACTACTATATGACTCAGCAATCTCATTACTGGGTATATACCCAAAGGAAAATAAATTGTTCTATTAAAAAGTTATAAGTACTCATCTGTTCATTGCAGTGCTATTTACAATTAAAAGATGTGGAATCAACGCAGGTGCCCATCAGTGGTGGATTGGATAAAGAAAATGTGGTATATGTACACCACGGAATACTATGCAACCATAAAAAAGAAATGAAATCATGTTCTTTGCAGCAACATGGATGCAGCTGGAAGCTGCTACCCTAAGTAAACTCACAAGTAACACAGAAATGGAAAACCAAATACCATATGTTCTTACTTATAAGTAGGAGCTAAATATTAGGTATACATGGACATAAAGATGGGGAAAACAGACACTGGGGAATACAAGATTGAGGAGGAAGAGAAGGAGGCAAGGCTTGGGAAGCTATATATTGGGTACTAGGCTCACTACCTACATGACAGATTCATTCATACTCCTAACTTAGCATCACATAACGTACATATACCAACTGATTCTTAAAAAAATAAAATAAAAAATAGCAATAAAATAAAACATAATATAACCTTTATGAGGAAAACAGTATCTTTTTTCTTAGGAAGTGATACACAAAGCTGAAAATCTTCCCTGGTCTCTGCCAGTATTTGCTAAAGAAAATTACCTGCACACAATTCAAAACTCTACTAATAAACAATGGAATTAGAGTACCAAATAATTTTTTTTTTTTTTTGAGACCGAGTCTTACTCTGTTGCTTAGAGTGGAGTGCAGTAGTACCATCTTGGCTTACCACAACCTCTGCCTTCTGGGTTCAAGTGATTCTTGTACCTCAGCATCCCAAGTAGCTGGGGTTACATACAAGGCTATTTTTTGTATTTTTAGTAGAGGTGGGGTTTCTCCATATTAGCTAGAATCTGCACACCTCGGCCTCACAAAGTGCTGTAATTACAGGTGTGAGCCACCATGCCCAGCCCCAAATCATTCCTACAGTGTCATCATCTGTCAATACATTCTCATACCTGTTAAAATATGCCCTCACCAACAGACAAAATGGACTTCTCATGGCTAACTAACATTCTCAGAGTTAGAACAAGGAGGCCATGGCTGGGTGAGGCAGAATCACCTACTCTGTGTTCTCAGGAAGACATTGTGAAAATGTCACAGGACCTCCCTTTCTAGAATCAAACCAAACCAGCTCCTGCTGTCAGTGCTGAGCTAGACCATGGCTGGAAATTCCCCACTGACCACCACAGGCCACTTGATGCCAACCCACTGGACACCTGGAACCAGTCCATTAAGACAGACTGACGATTTCAGGCTTAGAGGTCATCATTCAGACTCTTCCTTGCTCCCCCGCCTACCCTCCCCTGCCCTGTGGTTTTACCTTTATAATCCTGCACTCTCCAACTCCTATTTCCCCTGCTCCCCTTACACACACAGCCCACTTTCATTCTTTACCAGAGGCTGTGTCTCCCCAGTCTATAGATAGTTTATTCAGGAAACAAAGTTCTCTCTTTCTTTTTCCCAAAGATCTTACAGGAACAAGGATGGGATCGCAAGTATCCCCCAGTGCATTCCCACAGGGTCATGCCCTGCCCATTGAGCTCAGTGGCCTTCCTGCCTGCCTTGGGGAGGAACTGAAGAATCCCTCTGGCACCCAAGGTCTTCTGTTTTGAGGATGAGCTCTCAGAGACTGTTTTCTTCAGGGAGCCTGCCCATCTGGCTACACACGGGACCCATTTGTGTGAACCACTTGCCCTTTGTGGGGCACATATGCTTTTCAGATATGCTCCCACTTTCGTTTTGTGAGGACATGCACTTTGGTTACACCTGAAGGGACACCTTTATAAGGTGAGCGCTGTGGGGAACCTGGGTTGTAAGGGAATGGTCCCCAACTGGCCACCATCAAGTATTTCCACAGGTCATGCTCTGACCAACCATCATCAGGTACCCTGGTAGCTTTTCAAATTTAAAAATTTAGGCTAGATAAAAATTGACCTGAAAGATACATCCAAATTTCTCTAGTTACACGTGAAATTAGAAGAAAGAAGAGTATGAACTTCTCAAAAATAATTTCTTGTCTCAGCCCTTCCACTTGAGTGATGGTCTTGAGTGTTGTTCAGCCTGTCACTCTCACTCCATGACAATGGAAAAGCCTTCCCTCAGCCCCTACAGTTTTGATTTAAGTACTGTGAGCCATATTCCAAAGCCACTCTGCTCTTTCAGAAGCCACAGTGAAGGGAACCTAGGACTTGACAAACCAGTAGAAGAGCAGGAATCCCTTCCCTGTCTGTCTGTGAAATCCAATTGAACAGAGAGTTAAATCACTGTTTGTCTCTTCTACAAAATCTGCATTAATGGGAGAAAATGATCTATGTGAAGAGTCCTGGGTGCAGCAGCCCTGGTGTCCTTGTTAGTACTGTTTGGCATGAAAAATCCTATTGTTGAATCTATTTCCATGTGAAAGAGGTCCTTGTTTCCTCTTCACCTTTCATCATGATTATAAGTTTCCTGAGGCCTCCCCAGTTATATGGAAGTGTGAGTCAATTAAACCTCTTTCCTTTATAAATTACCCAGTCTCAAGTACTTTTTTATCACAGGGTGAAAATGGACTAATTTAAATTGGCATCGCAGAGAGTGGGGCATTGCTATACAGATACTTGAAAATGTGGAAGCAGCTTTGGAACTGGGTAATGGGCAAAGCTGGAAGAATTTGGACAGCTCAGAAGAAGAAAGGAAGATTTCGGAAAGCTTGGAACTTCTGAGAAACTTGTTGAATGGCTGAACAAAATGCTGATAGTGATGTGGACAATGAAATCCAAGCTGAGGTGGTGTCAGATGGAGATGAAGAACTTCCTGAGAACAGGAGTAAAGATTACTCTTGCTATATGCTTTAGCAAAGAGACTGGTGGTATTTTTCCCCTGCCCTAGAGATCTGTAGAACTTTGAACTTTAGGGAGATGATCTGAAATTGGAACTTATGTTTAAAAGGGAAGCAGAGCATAAAAGTTTGGAAAATTTTCAGCCTGATGATGCAATAGAAAAGAAAACCCCATTTTCTGGAGAGAAATTCAAGCTGGCTGTAGAAATTTGCATAAATAATCAGGAGTCAAATGTTAATTGCCAAGACAATGAGGAAAATGTCTCTGGAGCATGTCAGAGATCTTGGCAGCAGCCCCTCTTATCACAGGCCCAGAAGCCTTAGGGGGGAATATTGTTTTTGTAGGGCAGTCCCAGCTCCCCGTAATCTGTGCAGCCTCAGGACTTGGTGTCCTGTGTCCCAGCTACTCCATCTCCAGTTGCGGCTGGGTCAAGGTAAACCTCAAGCTGTGGCTTCAAACGTTGTAAGCCCCAAGCCTTGGCAGCTTCCACATGGTGTTGGGCATGTGGGTGCACAGAAGACAAGAGTGGTGCTTTGGGAGCCTCTGCCTAGATTTCAGAGGATGTATGGAAATGCCTGGATGTCCAGACAGAAGTGTACTGCCAGGGCGGAGCCCTCTTGGAGAAACTCTGTTAGGACAAGGCAGAAGGGAAATGCAGGGTGGAATCCCCCACAGAGAATCTCTACTGCAACACTGCCTAATGGAGCTGTGAGAAGAGAGCCACTGTCCTTCAGACCCTAGAATGGTAGATCCACCAACAGCTTGCATCATGCACCTGGAAAAGCCACAGGAACCCAAGGCCAGCCTGTAAAAGAGCTGCTAAAGGCCATGGGAGCCCACCCCTTGCATCAGCATGCTCCGGAGGTGAGACATGGAGTCAAAGTAGATCATTTCAGAGATTTAAGATTTAATAATTGCCCCACTGGGTTTCAGACTTTCATGGGGCCTATGGACCCTTTGTTTTGGCCAATTTATTTAATTAGGAATGATAACATTTATCTAATGCCTATGCCCCCATTTTATCTTGGAAGGAACTAACTTGCTTTTGGTTTTACAGGCTCATAGGTGGAAGGGACTTGCCTTGTTTCAGAAGAGACTTTGGACTTGGACTTTTGAGTTAATGTTGGAGTGAGCTGAGACTTTGGGGGACTATTAGAAAGGCATGATTGGTATTGAAATGTATTAAGGGCATGATATTTGGGAGGGCCCATGGGTGGAATGATATGGTTTGGCTCTGTGTCCCCAACCAAATTTCATCTCAAATTGTAATCCCCTTGTGTTGAGGGAGAGATCTGTAATACCCACATCCCCACATACCCAGGGAGGGAGGTGGTTGGATCATGGGGGTGCTTTCCTTTATGCTGTTCTCATGATAGTGAGTGAGTTCTCATGAAACCCGATGGTCTTGTAAGTGTGTGGCATTTTCCTTGCTTGCACTTTTCTCTCCTGCCATCATAGGAAGAAGGTTCTTGCTTGTTCTTCAGCTTCTACCATGATTATAAGTTTCCTGAGACCTTCCTAGCCATGTGCAATGGTAAGTCAATTAAACCTCTTTTCTTTATAAACTATCCAGTCTCAGGTATTTCTCTGTAGCTGTGTGAAAACAGACTAATACACTAGCCATTGCTTTAACTGCACTTCATCTTCAGAATCATACTGGTAGAGACATTCTTCATCTCCTGCTACAATTTTATAAATTTATTTATATATTTTTCTATAACTATATGTTTTATTTTAAGGAATTGGTAACCCACATGATTGTGTGGGCTGGCAGGTCCAAAAAATCTGCAGCACAAGCTAGCAGGCTGCAAACTCAGGTAAGACTGATGTTTCAGTATTGGGTGTAAAATCTGCAGAGAACATTGGCAGGCTGGAAGTTCTGGATTATTGTTTCTTACTCTCCAGGTAATTTGTTTTTATTCTTAATGCCTTCATTGATTGTCTGAGGCTCACTCACATTATCAAAAATAATGTCCTTTACTTAAATTCAACTGATTGTAAATTGTTAATCACATGTACAAAACACCCTCACAGCAACCTCTAGATTAGTGTTTAACCAATCGAACCACTTGCCTCTCCAAGTTGACACTAACCATCACACTTATTCATTTTGTTTTTTATCCTGCAAATATTTTCTCTGCTCTTCATTTGCTTCTTATCTACCTTTTTTACACAGATTATGGAGACAGTAATCACTTCTTCTTAACATCTATTTCTTCAGCACAAAGGACAGAATACTGCCTAGAACAAATGCATAAAAATTTTAGATGGCTAAATGTATAAAGGGTTGGATGAATATATTGATGGATAAATGGATGGAATAAGGGATGAAGAGAAGGAAGGAAGAAAAGAAGGAAGGAAGAAAGGAAAGTTTAAATTCTGTGTTTCTACAGTAATCTCTTCCTTACTAAATTCTTATACTTTGTTTATATCACAACTCATGGTACTGATCTAATGCTGGCAATTTGTCAGTTTGTTTTTTCCAAATAAAAATCTAAACTCTGCAAAAAATATTTTCTATAAATCTTTACATATTTTTAGTACCTAGAAAATAAATGGAAACATAAGTAAACCAATAATTCATTATAATTCTAAAATTTAAATTTTAGAATTTTTATTTTTAAAAGCTAATAAAGCATTTGCACATTCATGGCTGCTTGTCAAAAACTTTCAGATGCATCTTTAAATTTTTACACTTCTGTGATTAAGGCCTTATTATTTTTCTCACTTAACAGTAACAGAAGCTGTAATTCCCTAATAGGGTGTGGTTTCGCTATGCGCTTTGTGCTGTTCCAGTGGTAGGCTATATCATCTTGAACAACACATAGTTCTGATGTAATGATTTAAAACATGGAAAAGAAAAGAAAAACTAAACAGTTATGTGCTGCATATCTTCCATGTGTCCTTTCAGATTCATTCTGTCACCTTTATTTTTCTCTGCTTTCTGGCCCAGGGAAGTCACCTGTGGGGCTTACATTAATGGTTTCGCTTGCCTTTTGTCTTTAGGTTGAGTTTAAGAAATTAGAAATTGAAGGAAAGAGAATGACCTAAGTGTAGCAAAGAAAAACTAGTAAACGAAAGTTTATAGCTCTTGTTAGGCAGCCTTCTCAAATGCTGGAGGCTTCAACTAACAACCTCTTCAATTATCCAACTGTCATGATAAACTCCTATCAACTTCAACAGGGATACAACCAGGTTCAAAAGACTGAAAAAGAGACCCAGAGGCAGCAAGCAAGACAAGAGGTGTTACTGGGGGCGTACATACAGGGCAGAGTCCAGTGGCAGCGGGACGGACAGGAGAAACACCTCACATGCAGTTCAGTGGTGGCACGCTGGATAAGGTAACCACAACTGTTTGCAAAAGGCTTGCAGTAGATACACCATTTTCACTCAGCACCTTCCTCCTAAAAGTCTCCATCTGGAAAGCTCTTCACATAACCCAATACTAGTGGCCTTGATCTCCTGTATGGCCTATGTTCCATGGGATGGGAAAAGGGCTAAGATGTTCCCCATAGACGAGGAATTAATCTCCAGGCTGTCCACTCACAGAATCCCTAGCTTGGAATACACATTAGGTGCATCTTCCTTACAGGGTCATTCCTGGGATATGCTTAAGTTATTGCTGTAAGGTACTTTTACACCAGTCTTCACTAATACCTTCGACAAAATCCTCCCAGCTGCCACTTACCACCCAGTTATGAAGCTTCTTCTACTTTTTGGATTTCTATTACGCTAGCACCCACTTCCAGAAACCAAATTATGTATTAGCTGTCTATAACTGCATAACAAATTATCCCAAAAGTTGGTGACTTCAGAATAAACATTTATTATTTTACAAGATGTCTATATTTCAGCAATTCAGCAATGGCTAGGCATGGTGGTTCTGGCTAGTATTCTTTCAAGAAATTGTAATGAAGATCTTGGCTCAAACTATAGTCATTAGAAGTCTTAGCTGGAAGATACACTTTCAAGACAAGTCACTCATGTGGCTGGCAGGGTATGCTGGACCACTTCATAGGCAACTTGAGAATCTTCATGAGATGGTAGCTGGCCTACGTTGGAGTGAGTGACTCAGGAGAAGCAAGGTGAAAGATGCATCATATGCCTTTGATCATCTCATCCTAGGAGTCACATGCCATCATTTCCACAGTATGTTCTTGGGTGCACAGATTGTCACTACGTAATGTAAGAGGAAAGCATAAAAAACTTGAATGCCAGGAAGTGAGGATTCTTAAAGGCTACCTTTGAAGGTTCCTACCACAGATGTCTCATATCTCACTCTTTATTTGGAAAACCGAAGGGATAGGAAGAAGAACTCATGAGTGGAAATGTGTTTTGCAAGAATTTCACAAGGTGAGCATATGTATTTGGCAATACAAATTTTTGTTTATATTTTTCTTGTGGTTTCTCTGTTTCATTTTCTTCATTCAATAAGAATATTAGTTTCGTTCTCATCACTTCAGTATGTATACCTTGGGAAATAATAAAATTAGCATGCAAGTAATCCTGGCTTTTGCTTACCAAAATCTCAAAACTCAGAGATGCAAAAATGTATGCTATATTTAGTCTGTCTTGAAAAAAAACAACAGGAAAATATCAGATTCTTCCATATCTAAATATTGTTGTCATATATGTAAGCACCAAGACACCTGACAGAAAAATATTTTATGTTCAGTGCAGAATGATGTGAACACAAAAAAGCTTCTAGTACTGCAATCCAGCACAAAAGCCAAAGAGAAATTCCCAGGCTCGAAGTAAAACTAGCAACTGTAGACAGCCGCCAGAACCTGAAACACCAAGGGGACAATGCCAGAGATATCTCATATCTATCCTGTGTGGCTTGATGCTAAAGGATGAGAAAAACCACCTTTTTAATGTTTTGTGTCTGTCTAAGAGTCTGGTTCAAGTGGAGATGCAGACTGAGATATTTAATTTGCCCAATAGAATGGGAATTCAAAGTCTAAAATTAAACTGATCAACTGAAAATAGTTACATTTGTTGCATATTGTTCAAATTCTGTTCATAAGTACAATGAATACACAAGTTCCACCTCAAAGAATACACTGTATTAGTTGGGTATATCCTATAAGACTTCTGTATTTTAAGGTAGTCCCAGGTACATAATAAAGGCTGGTAACTTATTTCAAAGATTCTTCATTTTGATAAAAATGGTTCATCACAAACAATTGCCTATATATTAGAAAATATAGGCAAATTTGCCAATTTCCTATATACCAGATTCATCTAGATACCCATATAATTGCTTTTCCCATAGAATTTTGTAATGTCCTATTTTCTGGGATAATATTGTGACTAAAAAAGTCTGAAAGAAATTGTTGACTTCATAAAGAAACTACTCTCTCTTCCTGAAATCTTCTCTATCTTTCAAGCCCCCATTTGTAGATCCTCTCAACCAGGCTATCATCCTCAATTTTCCTTATTATGATCCATCAATTTCCCTTCTGTGCTTCCATAACACTTTGTGTTTCCCTTACTGGTTTTGTGAGCATCTCTCTGTGTGTGTTTTTGTCTAGGTCTTTAACTTCTTAAAGTCACAATCTATCTTATCTTCATTTCTATAGACAGGATCAGTGACTCAACCAAAGAAATACCTAAATAAACTATAATTTATTAAATTCAAGCAAAAATATGAAATTGGCACCCTCAGCACACTGCCTTTTAAAAATCATAACTGTGATATCTTCCCTTCTCCCCTTTCTTGTCCTCTCTTCTTCCCTCCTCACATAATCACTGCTCTTCCATACCTTCTAAACTTATGCATGACCTCACTGAAGACACATTCACTCATTCGAAATCAAAGCTTGCTCTCAGGAAAAGCTCCAGTATAAATAAATTCCAGTATAAATTCCAGCATCTTTGTAGGAAAGCAAGTCATCCGCCAATCCTAAGAGGATATACAATGCAATCAGACAATTGCAGCTTCAAGATGTATCTCAACACGTGCCAGACGTCTGACCTGCAACAAATTATTTAATCTCTTGCCTTCATTTTTCAGTCTGTAAAGGCAATGTGATAATGCCAATTCCAGAGAGTTGCCTAAGTGATTTATGAAGAATCATTACAATGCTTAGCTGAGACAGCAGGCTGTGTGTATAGTTGACTTTCAGGAGACATACAGAGCAGGGTGGTGCCTTTCCAGGGTTGGTGGGGAACACCTCTTCCTGAATTCTCCCTGAAGTTCAATGTGTTATATTCAGGACCAGCTGCTACGGTGAGGAATATAGCTAGACTATTTTCTCTTGTTTTTGCCTCCTTCAGGAAGATCTCCAAATAGCTGAAAAGCACAATTAGTGGACAGTAATACATTGTGCTCAGAAGTACTTCTCCCACTGAGATCTCAAATCATATATGAAAGGAGGGAAACCAAGTCCCATATAAACTTCACAGCTGTAACCCTGAAATCCTCTGCCAGATTCATATAAAATCAAGGCAAGAACTAGCACTAAAGCTCCCAACTCTCTCCCATCCCAGTTTCCTCAAGCTGCTCCAAGTAAAGCTATGCTTTTGGAAAATACTCCATGAATTCACTGATTCAGTTTTATGCAGCTATCCAAACACTGAGCTTAATTTTGTTTACTTTAAGAGGGAAAATAACCTCCAAAAGTAGTAAATCAGGTAAAATTATTTCAGTTACCAAGTCCTTCTCAATGAAACTTGAAGTCAGCAGTTGAAATGATCAACCTCTTAAAAATAATTAAAAGCAGACATCTGGAAAATACTAGTAACTATAGCACTCACAGCTCCAGAAGCATATTCCATGAATAACTAAGTCTTCATTTTTCAAAAAATATATAGTTTTCATTTTATTTTAAACAGAAGCTAATCACCCATGAACATAAACACAAATGTCCAATAAAATTTACTTTTTAAAAATTTCAGCAAGTTAATGTCAACACATGGTATTAATTTTTGCTAGGAAGCCAGTCTTAATGGGGAGTCTGGAAGCATGGCCAACCAGGGTTTAATGAGCTGGTGGTTGTTCCATAGCACATGCATCACAATGAGACCAGATGGACCATTAAATTTCATCCTCCACATTCTTCTCTGGAATGTCAAAATATTGTCCCCTGTATCTCTGGCACACCTCTACATTTCTACAAAATTCTTTTTTAGATCATATCAATATACCTTCATAGAATCTCTAGAACAAATATTAATCCTGGTCACAATCTTGGATCAATAGCATCCAGCGGCCTGTGAGCTGAAGCATCTCTGCCATTCATTCTATTTTATTTCCAAGAATGACCACCACAGCATCAACAACAATACATGTATACTCAGCTTCCACATTGGATCCAGCCTCCAAACTGGTCCCACAGGTCCATGTTGTAGGCCAGCTTCTCTGGCTCCAGGGACAAGGTCAGTGCCCACAATACCAGGCTCCATGCCTACCCCCAGCATCAGGTCAGGCCAGGATCCTACCCACTCCCTGTGGCCTAAAATATCAGTGGATCCAGGAACCAGGATCCAGCAGACCCACGGTTCAGGGCCATTGCAGTAGATTCACGTGTTAGGCTGCACCTACAGGCAAATGCTTCAGAACTACCCTTACATACTCAGGTGTCAGTTCAGCCTCTGTGGACTCAGGCTCCAGATATTTCCCTGTGGACTTGAGCACCAAACCCATTCCTGTGCCAAGCCAGCCACTATAGACTCAGGATCACTTCAGCATGATGTTAGCCCCTGGGGACCCAGGCTGCAGGCCAGTACCCACAGATACATGTTGTGGGTCTGCTCACAGAATCTAGGCTCCAAGTCCACTTCCATGAAGCCAATCAAGAGGTTGATTCCAGGGCATCCAGGATCCAGGGTCAACCCCATGGACCTATAAACCAGGCCTGCTGACCTAGGCAGCAAGATAGCCATCCTGAGAACTCTAGCAGCAATCCACATTTGGACCATGCCAGATAGCCTGCCAAAACCTCTGGGCAGGCTGACGAGAGAAGGCTTTGACGATAAAGCTAGTCTGGAAAAAATAGACTAAATTCCCATACCAATTCATAGCAACAAGGACCAAGAAAAATCAGGGAAATATGACACAACCAAAGAAACAAAATACATCACCAGTAACTGACTCTAAAGAAATGGAGATATATAAACTGCATGACAAACTATTCAGTGGTTTTAAGGAAGCTCAGCAAGCCTTAATACAGAAAAATAATTCAATTAAATCAGAAAAACAATAAGTGAACAAAATTAGAAATTTAGCAGAGAGATTGAAATAATTGTAAAACCCCAGAAATTCTGGAGTGGAAAATTACAATGAATAAAATAAAAAATGTAATCAATAGCAAAGAGAATATACATTAGAAATAATCAAGCAAAAAAGAGAAACTGAACTTGAAGACAGATAATTTGGAAATATATAATCAGAGAGAAAAAAAGAATAAAAAGCCATTAAAAAAAAAGCTTACAAGATGTGTGAGAAGGCATCAAAAGGGCATTTGTTTTAAAATTATAGGAGTTCAAGATATAGAAAAGAGAGATAAAGGAATAGAAAACTTAGTTAAATAAATAAACAATGAAACTTTCCAAACATAGGGAAAAATATAAAACATCCAGATAGAGAAAGGTCAAGATCTCCAATCAGATTCAATTCAAACAAGACTACAATGAGACATATTATAACAAAACTGTACAAAATCAAAGACAAAGTAAGGAGCCTGAAAGCAGGAAGAGAAAAGAGGCAAATTACATATAGCTTTATAAATCCTCTAAGGCTAGTAGCACATTTCTCAGCAGAAATCTTACAAGCCAGGAGAAAATAGAATAATCTAGTCAAAGTCCTGAATAAAAACATCAAAAACAAAAACAAAAACTGTCAACCAAGAATATCTCATTTACAAAATGATATTGGCAATGAGATTTTAGAAATGAAGGAAAGGTAAAGACTTTTTCAGACAAACAGAAACTGAAGGAGTTCATCACCACAAGACCTGTCTTATAAGAAATGCTAAAGGGAATTTTTTAAGCTGAAGTAAATAATACTGGTTAGTAACACAAAAACATGTGAAACTATAAAACTCACTGGTAAAGGTAATTATACAGTCAAATTCAGAATATTATAATATTGAAATGGTGGTATGTAAATCACTTATATCTTTATGATAAAGATAAGACAATATAAAAATAGTGGCAATAAATTATTAAGGAATATACAATAAAATAAGATGTGACTTACAATATCAAAACAAAATGTGGTGGATGGAACATGTGGTTTTATTTTAGTTTTATTTTATTATTTATTTATTTAAAGACAGGGTCTTGCTGTCACCCAGGCTGGAATGCAGTTGCACAAATATAGCTCACTGTATCCTTGAACTCCTGGGCTCAAGGGATCCTCTTTGATAAAGAAGGCCATTATATAAGGGTGTCAACTCATTAAGAGGATATGATAATTATACATATGTACCCAATACCAGAACAGTCAAATATATAAAGCAAATATGAATAGACCTGACCGAAAAGATAGCATAGTACTTCAATATACCAGTTTCAGCAACAAACAAAAAGACAGGAAGAAGACATCAGACCTAAACTACGCTTTGATCCAAATGGATCTTACTGGCCTGCACAGAATATTCTATCCAACAGCAGCAGAATACACATTCTTTTCAAATGAACACAGGGCATTCTCTAAGATAAATCATGTGTTAAACTACTAAACACATTTTCACTAATTTTAAAAAATGATTAAAGTCATAGCAAGTGTCTTTTCCTATCACAGTATTTGAAACTAGAAATCAATAACAGGCAGAATTTTGGAGAATTCACAAACACTTGAAAATTAAACAACATGCTTCTGAACAAGCAATGAGTCAAACAAAAAATTAAAAAGAAAATGAAGAAATAACTTGAGACGAACGAAATGTTCACACAACATACCAAACTAATGGAACGCAGCAAAAAGGAAGGTTTATAGTAATGTGTACGTGTGTGTGTATGCACATATATATGTGTGTATATGTTATATGTTAACATATATATTGTGTGTGTATATATATAAAATAAGATCTCAAATAAACAACCTAACATTACAAGGAACTAGCAAAAAAAAAAAAAAAAAAAAAAAAAAAAAAAAAAAAAAAAAAAAAAAAAAAAAAAAAAAACAACAAAA
>PVKV010004339.1:0-17316 GCA_004027835.1 Alouatta palliata | reverse complement strand
TACCATTGATAAAAGAGAAATATAAAAGATCGTAAGAGACTACTATGAACAAAGATATACCAACAAATTGGATAACCTAGAAGAAATATATCACTTTATAGAAAAACTAAACCTACCAAGGCTTAATCATGAAGAAACAGAAAATCTGAACAGACCAATAAAGAGTAAGAGCTTGAATCAGTAATAAAAACTCTCTCAGCAAAGAAAAGCTCAGAACCTGATAAATTCACTGATGAAGTCTACCAAATATTTTTAAAAGAACTAATGTTAATTCTTCTAAAGCTATTTTTAACCAATGAAGGGAAGGAAATACTCATTTTACTCATCTTACAAGGTTAGCACTATCCTGATACCAAAGACAAAGATGTTACAAGAAAAATAATTATAAGTCTATATTCTCAATGAACATAGATGCACGAATTGTCAATAAAATACTAACATATAAAATTAGTATTCAATAACTTCAAATGGGATTTATTACTAGAATGCAAGGATGTTTCAGCATACACAAATTTATAAATTTGATATATCACTTTAAAAGGATAAGGGACCAGAAACAATTATGATCTTCTCAAAAGATGCAGAGAAAGCATTCGACAAATCTCAAAATGATTCTCTGATAAAAACCAAAAAACAAATTAGATATCAAATGAATGTATATCAACAAAGTAAAAAACATATGGCAAATTCAAAGTTGGCATAATACTTAATGGCAAAATGCTGAAAACTTTTCTGCTGAGATCAGGAGCAATGCAAGGATGTCCACTTTCACTACTTCCATTCAACATAGTAATGAATGTTTTACATAGGGAAATTCGGTAAGAAGACAAAATAACATCCAAATTGAAAAAGAAGATGTTAAATTGTCATTGCTTAGAGGTAACATAATCTCATGTATAGAAAACTCAAAAGACTAAAAAAAAAAAAACTAGCTACTAAAAAAAAAAAAAAAAGGGATACATTATACCATAACCCAAGTGACCTGCAGATTCAGTGTGACAGCTATCAAAATTCCAATGACATTATTTTCACAAAAATAGAAAAAATGATCGTAAAATTCACATGCAGCTACGAAAGACCTCAGGTAGCCAAAGCCACCTTGAGCAAAAAGAACAATGCTGGGATATCACTCTATCTGAGTTCAAAACATACTACAAATCTATAGCAATCAAAACAGCATGATGCTACCACTAAAACAGACACATAGACCCATGAGACAGAACAGAGAACCCATATATAAATCCACACAATTGTGGTCAATTGAATTGTGACAAAGTGGCCATAAATGCAAAATAGGGAAAGGATAGTCTACTCAATAAGTGATTTTGAGATAGCTAGACATCCATACTCAGAATAAAAGTATAATCTCACACTACATACAAAAATCAATTCAAAATTGTTTAAAGATTTAAATGTAAGACATGAAACTGTAAAACTACCAGAAGGAAACAAGGGAGAAGCTCCATGACATTGGTCTGGACAATAATGTTTTTGAATATGACCCCAGAACCACAGATAATAAAAGCAAAATAGACAAATGGAATTGCATCAAATGAAAAAGCTTCTGCCTAGCCAAGAAAACAATCAAGAGTGAAGAGACAACCTGCAGAATGGGAGAAAATATCTGCAAACCATATATCTGATTAGAAGTGTATACTTAAGATCTGTACAGCAGGTAAATGACTCAACAGCAAGAAAAAAATGACCTGCTTTAAAAAATGGTCAAAGGACCTGAATAGACATTTCCCAAAAGAAGAATGCCAATCACCATGCAACAGGTATATGAAAAAAACTGTTGAACATCACTAATAACTAAGGAAATCAAATTAAAACCATAATGAGATATTACGTTATACCTGTTAGAAAGGTTATTATGAAAAAGTCAACATATAACAAGTATTGGCAAAAATATGGAGAAAAGGGAACACTTGAACACTTTTGGTAGGAAGGTAAATTAGTACATCCATTATGGAAAATAGAATGACCATTAAAACATTAAAAATAGAATTACTGGGTATACGTCCAAAGGCAATGAATCAGTATGTTAAAGAGATACCCAAACTCATATGTTTGTTGCAACATTATTAACAATAGCCAAGGTGTGAAATCAACCTGTGTCCCTCAATGCATAGATGGATAAAGAAAATACAATATACGCATATACTGAAATAGCCTTAAAAAATAAGAAAATTCTGTTGTTTGCAACAACGCGGATGGACCTGGAGGCATTAAATTACTTGAAATAAGCCAGACACAGGAAGAGAAATATTCCATGATCTTATTATAGTTACATGTGAATCCAAAATCATTAATTCTTAGAAGCAGAGAGTAGACGGTGGTTGCGAGGGGCTGAGGGGGAGGAGGTTTTAGGGAGATGTTGGTCAAAGGACATGAAATTTCCTTTAGACAGGAGTAATAAGTTCAAGAGATAGCTTGTACAACATGAGGACCATACTTAATAACAAGGCGTTGTACTTTTGAAAGTTGCTAAGAAGGTAGATTTTAAGTGTTCTCACCACACACACAAAAAAGATAAGTATGTAAAGTAACTAATGCATATGTTAATTAGCTCAGTTGAGCCATTTTACAAAGTATATGTATTTCAAAACATCATGTTTTATACTACTATAAATGTATACTGTATTTTATTTTTCAGTTAAAAGCACACACAAGTATTGTATCTCTTGTAGTTTATTTACTTCTAATCCCTGATAGGAAAACAATCCATGTCCATTAAGTCAATTCTGTGAGATGAACTATCAAAGTTTTCATTTTTATCAGAAGTGCTAGTTTATTTCAGTCTCAAATTTTGTAGAAACTAGGCTTCTGTGTGAGATCAACCTAAATTATTAATGGCATTTTAATTATTTTCCTTTTAAAGCAAAGAAAATAGGCAAATCTTTGGTCACAGGCAAATCTCCTTTAAATAGTAGAATGATAGGCTGACTTCAACAGGTGGTGGTGATGGTGATTTTTAAAATAAAAAATAAACAACTGAATAAACTGACCTTTGGAAACTTTTCAGTGCACGTGGCGTTGATTTCATCAGTGTAACAGGTATTAACTTGCTGAGCGCCTGCTACGTGTGTGAGCTACTTCAGTATATCCAGTGGTCACATTAAGAGTGACAAGGAGTGATTCTTAGGCTATGCTTTGTGGTCTCTGAAACAGTGATCCCAAAGAGAGGACGCCACACAGAGGGTGAGGGAGAACGGGGGTATTAGCATCCCCTGTAGAACTTTGGCTTTGTCTTGTGATCTTCTGTGGGCCCCCAAAGCAACCTTGCTTCCTTTTCCTCATTGTGCTTTCACATTGTACAATGGTTGCGTATTTCCTTCTCCCTACCTAGAGAGTGAGCAGTTCCCTTGTCATATTCACCTTTACATCATCAGCACCTCCACAAAACAGCTGGTGCAACATGGGAGATTTTCTACACACATATGCAGAGAGAGAGGCAATGAACACATGAACTACTTGTGATATTTCTGAATGCAATTGCATCCATAAGGTCCTGAGAAGTGACCATCGCCTACACTGAGTGAAAGGAAACGTAGTAAGTAGAGAAAATGACTTTTCCACAGGTTCTCCATTTTACTTCAAGGTGCCCTTCCTAGCCATGATGAGTTTATCTGGATATAGAGGTCCTGTAAGACCAAGGTACCAAAGACTGAGTCTTAAGCACTGGAAAGAACTACTATTTTGGGTCAGAACATCTAGGTTTAACGGTGAACTCCATCACGTAACTCACACATTCATTTAGTTACCTAGTGTTGCTTTATCCCAAGCACCTATTTACCAGTGGACAGAGCTGGAAATGGCCTGTGGAAAAAGAATTGAAGATGTGAAGGGTGAATCTTTAGGATAAAGTAGTCAAATAGAGTCTAAGTCAATCAGCAAAGAGTTATGTGATGATGAGGATGGAGAAGTAGCCAAAGTCCCATTTCTTAAGGTATGCTATTTGTTTTATATTCTGGTTAAGATTCATGATATGGCATTATACTTCCTGTGTATCCACAACTTTCACAGAAGTACAAATATGACTCTATCAGTAAATATAAACCAAACACAATCAACTTTACAGATGATCCAGAACAGGGCCCAAGAATTCAAGAATTCCTGAGGTTTTTTAGTATAATTCTCATAGGGGAGAAAGAGTATAGGGCTTTGGTGATGAAAGTAACAATGACCATAGCTATTCATATGTAGCTCTAACTATGAGTCCAACAGAGTCCTAAAATCTACATATTTTAACTCATCTAATCCTCAAAACTGCATAAGGAATTTAAAATTCTGCTAGTATCATTGTTTTTTTTGTTTTGTTTTTTTCATGGAGACTTATACATAGAGTTTGAAAGCCTTGTTCAAGGTCATGTAACTACTAAAAGGTAGAGTTTGGATTTAAACACAGACATTTTGACTTTAAAGTGATACTACACTACATGCCAAGACTTTAGATATGCACATTGCTCAATACTTGATGTAACTCTGTTTAACAATATTAACTTTTAGAAAAAATAAATGTAATCAAACATGAATTTCAGTAATTTTAACATCAGAATTCAGGTCAAATACCAATTTGTTGTAGAAACAAATAAACCAAATTGAAAATAAGAGACTGTATTGTCTTAACCTTTTCAAAACTTGGCATGCATTTATAATCTCTCAAGTGAACATTTCATCAGGAAATATTTCTAAATTAATTTTAAGTCCATCATTAAATCTCATTGTAAAAAACTACTCTTTAACAAATTATGCATATATATGCATTATATCAAGTTGCCCATCAGTCTCAAAATTGTTGTATTATGGATGCTGGAGATATTTCTGTCTAGTTGGAAAGTTTCTATTCAGTTGATCTATCAGTATACGTCAACAAAGCTGTAGATAAGACATGCTCTTATTCCACCTGAGTCAATTAACTGAGCCCCAAAAGAAAACACAGTTCTTGACCTTAGAATTCACCCTCAGTTCCAGCCAATCAAATGTTTTACCTTGGTCTTTTTTTTTTTTTTTTTTTTAATGCAAACTAATGTGCTTGACCCATTGTCACAGTCGAAGTAATAACTCAAAAAATGTTCTACTAATATCTCATTAATTCATTAGATAACATAGATTGAAATGTTAAACATTATTGTATAACATAATTTAAATATACTGCTTACAGAGACAAGTTATCATTTTGCAAAATTTCATGAGAAACCAGAGATAGAAAATTGTACAGGAAGCAATAGTTCCCGTGAATGTAGCATATTCTCCTGAATTATATTACTGAGAATAAAAATATTTTTCAGTAATTTTATTGCCCTTAGTACACTAGAAATGAAATATCAAAGACTATTTTCATGTCCAACCAAAAATTAAATGGTACTAATAAGTTTAACATTACACTGAACGTAGAGCTAATAATGAAAAAAGTATCCTTACTGCAAATTGTTAATAAATTGGGCCTCAGGTACATTTTCAAAGACTAATTTCGAAAAATAAAATTGAGTTATTTGTATTTTGTTGCTATGGCTAAAATTTGGCAATTAATGTTGCTTTGCTTTAATTTTCATGGAAACAAAAGCATGGCCATGTCTTTATGCCCCCACCATCTAAACAGTTAAACATTTCTTATTGTTGCTGTTTTCCTTTTCTTTTTCTTTTTTTTTTTTTTCAAAAAAACACAACCTGGATTGAAGGTGAGAAGCAATGCCCATTCAACAACTCTAAGTGGCAGAATTAAAGCAAACTCTGGAAAAGAAAAGTATCCTCTTGATCTGACATGCACGGATGACTGCACATCAGTAGCACAAAGGACTCCATAATTTCTGTATCAACATAAATAGGAGCAAAAAATTAAACCACAGAGATGAATAATGAGCTGAGAGTCAGACACCGGGCAGCCACAGAGTGCAAACAGGACCACAGCTTTGTCTTTCCAAAGAACATGACATATATTAACTCCTTCCTTTCCCCAGTGGAATATATGCTTTGGGGATTCCTTGGCAAAGATCTCTACAGAAGACAAGACAAGAATTACTATTTCGGTAAACCACAAAGTTGGAACTATAATAGAATCACACTTATAAATGTGTGTGATGGGACATAGCAAGGACTCTGAGTCAGAAATAACTGAGCTTGATTTTATTCAACCCAGACTATCCTGCCCATAAAATTTATTTACATTTATTTCATGTGTGCATTCTGATATTCATATTGTAGATTCTACATAGATTTACACTCTTATGAACATTAGAATGCATATGAGCAAATGTATATACTGTAAATTAAATGTATATGTGAGATGATAGTATGTATATACATATATAAGAAAATTAGAACATGTATATTTAATATATATGTATATGTTAAATTTAAATGAAGATATATGTACATATATATTTTTAAATGAAGTTATATATGTGTGTGTGTGTAACCATCCTTCAGCTCAAATTTTGAATTTTGCAATTCAAAATTTAATAGGGTGATATCAGACTGCAAGTAACAAAGGAAACTAATATTGACACGTTACTATATCTGGTTTACAAAAAAAACTATCATTTTTTATTCCTCACAATTTCTTACTACCCCCACTTTGCAAATAAGTAATTGTGGTTCTCAGAATTAGAGCAACTAGTTCAATGTTGAGTGCGACTGGAAGCAGAGCTGGTTTGGGGTTCCAGGTCTGTGAGCCTCTATAACCTCATACTTTATGTCATGACATGTTGCCTCTTGAGTTTTCAGCATGCAGACATAAAAGATACACAACTTTAGAAATAGGATTTACCCATATGTTTTCCTATGAGAAGTCTCCTATTTATAGGTGAGAAACTGCAACCTAGAAAGCTGAAACGATTTTTCAGGTTACATGTGTGGAGTAAGATCAGAACTCCAGTTTCCTTGACTGACTGCCCTGTGCTCCCTTCACGTCTCTTCTGTTTTGACAAGCATCGCTTAATACATCAAAGTGACTAGGAAGACAAACCCCATGGAGGGTCTCTCAGCAGTCTATCAGGAGCTGGTCTGCAGGAGCCTGGCACTTGGGCTCCTGAATAAAAGGAACAAGCAAGCCAAATGATAGGGCACATGGGGAGCAGGAGAGAGCAAGGGGCATCCTCGCTCATCTAGGGCACTGCGGGGATGGAACACCAAGAAGGAAATGTGCTTTTCAGAACATCTTGCACATAGCAGACAACTCATCTATATTAATTTTCTTCTCCTTCTGCATGATTTTTCCTGTAGGGTTTATCTTGTCTACTAAAAGATACTGCCTGCCCATCTCTAGAATTCCACACTGGGTTAGCGTTTTCAAGCAAAAGTTAAAAAATAGAAATAAAATAAAAATCTATCTTTCTGCTTCTCTGTGCAAAATTAGTGGAGCTGAGACACTGCCCCTTTCTTTAATGGGTCATGAGAGAATTAGAGAGCTTTCATAAAGCAGCTGGGATTCAGGTTGAGGTTCGAAGATTTCCAGCAGCATATTTTGGGGATTAAGAAAAGCAAGTGCTTAATTCCTCACTAGCGGTGTCTGCCAGGCCTGACACTTCCGACTGGCTTCTGAGAAGTTGAATCCTCTTTCTCTCCCTCTTCCAAATACAAACATTCGCACATTTCACTTTTAATATGGCATGTTAAGGGAATGTGGGTTTTCATCTCTTTCATTTCTGTTGGCGTCCGAATATTTTTCATTAGGGAGTAAATGGTCTACTGAGAACTGGGGATGGCAGCTCTTGCTTAAGATCCTTGGAAAATCACAATGCCAAAGAGATCAGCCCACATCATGTTATTTGAGGATATACTGGGCTTTACAGAAGGACAAAAAATAAAGATAAAGGAGACTGTGATAAGAGAAAAAAGGTTTTTGTGTTTTCTTTGTTTTTTGACTTGCATGTGTTTTTTCCAAGATTTTACTTTAGAATGTAGAAAAACAGAAAGAAAATGAATACCCTATATTAGGCTGAACATATATTAAAAATTGGTTTACATTTAGTCAAGTGTACCTATTTCCTCATGTATATTTTCTCCTTGGACGATTTAAAATAAGTAGCAGACAGCATGACCCTCTAGTTCCATAAAATTTGGTATGCTTCTCTTGAGAATAAGGACATTCACTCAGATAAACATCTGTCACTTCAAAGTTAACAACAATAACAAATTTCAATAGCATCGTAAATAAGCAACCCATGTGTACATTTTTTTAGTTTTGAAAGAACCTCTTTTTACCTCGAGGGTTGTTTTTGTTTTTTTGTTTTTTTCTTTTCTTTCTCTTCCTCTTCCTTCTTCTTCTTTTATCTGAAGTCCAGTTAAGGTTCATGCATTTTTAATCTCTTTTATCACTGGACAGACCTCCCTCATGTGCTTTCTTGTTGTTTAATTTTAATTATAATTATAGGGTATTATTTGTGTGGTCAGTGATTTTGTAGATGTCTCATTTTCCAAATTTCTGTGACTGTTTCCTGTCCGCGTCATTCCTCACAATGTCATTTCACTTGCTTTAAGATCTCCTTTAATCTCTTTGAACTGGAATTTCAGTTAGAGTAGGGATCAACCCACTACTGGCCATGGCCTGGCCTGTAACTTGCTTTGCGAATAAACATTCATTGCAACACAACCAAACCATCTGTACGCCAATAATTTAAATATTGTCTGCTTTTACATTATGTCAGACTTAAATAGTTGTGATGGTTCGTATGGTTCACAAAGCCTAAAATAGGTACTCTCCAACCCTTTACATAAAAACTTTGCCTATTTCCAGGGTTTCACCATCTTGGCCAGGCTGGTCTCGAACTCATGACCTCAGCTGATCCACTAACCTCGGCCTCCCAAAGTGCTGGGATTACAGGTGTAAGCCACTGCACCCAACCCACTTTGCCCTTTTATCTCATCATAGAAATAGACTGAATAATGCATAATTTATAGTTTATTGCCATATTTCTTTGGCTTTCAGACCACTTCTAGAAAACATTTCTAATTGTATGTATGTGTATATGTGCATATACACTATAATAACTATCATAATCGTTTACAGTGGAGGTGCATGAAGAAAAAATAAAAGAGTAAAGTTAAGTAGAAAATGCCAAAAAAAAAAAAATGTGACTATTTCTGGTCTAGAGGTTTGATTAGACGCAAACCAAAAAGTTGGGAGGAAGAATTCTTTAGAGATGGTATTGCATCCCTCCTGTGACATCACACCCAGAGGCAAGTGCGTCAGATTTTCCCACTATCAGCGATGCTCAGTTTTACCATCGTCTCGCCACTAGAAACATTCACCTTTTTTTTTAAGTTACTAAGTAACCTGTGGATAAATATTTGGACACTATGAAAATATTCTTTCTCAACAGTCTCACACAGGTTTTTAATAGCAATTTTTGCCTAAATCAGTTACCTCTAATCTATTATGCCTTTTCTATGTTTTTGCTGCCATTCTGGTATAAAGAAAAAAACATTTGTTTGCTTTTTGTTAGTTTTGCTTTTTTTTTAGTTCCTGTTTTTATTTTGTATTTTTTCACTAATAAAATCTTATTATTTTTGATGTTCAAATTGTCCCATTTGCAAATGGGAGTCTCTTATAAAAGTTTTTGTAGGCTTTTTGACATGATCCCCTTATAATTTAAGACTCCCTAGCACACTGATACATAAAGGGTGGCCCAAAGTACTTTATACCTTTCCCAGCCCAGAGCCAGGATCAGCCATTACCTTAAGAGGCGGATCTCGGCATTTGTTTTCATTACTTCAGAGGAGTTATTGCTCATAGGTCCATTGAGTAGTTCAGTGTAAGAAAAACAAAATCTCATAAAGTGATATTGCTCTGTTGAACTCAGATTCAACATCAGCTGGTTCTCCCCATATGCCTGTGTCAGTTTTCTTTTTCACTAAAAAGCCTGCTTCCTAAACCCTTATTGTATTTACTTATTTACCTTATCTTATAATATATATAAAATAATTTTGAAATTTCAAAAGCAATATTACCAGTAATGGGAAACATACTGTATAAAGTCACATACATTTTTCTTCTCCTTTTTTAAAAAAAATCCATGGGACATACAATCTGGGCATTCTGCCAAAATTTATTTAATATTTTTTTTGTGTGCTTGTGATTATAAACTTTGTGTTTGCAACTTTAGGGGATTTTCCCCTTTTGATTATATAAAACATTTTTATGGTTTTTTTTTTTTTATCTTGGTTTCCTGGAGAACCCATTCCTAGTCAGAGGTAGTGCCTTGGAACTTACTGCAAAGCAAAGAGGTGTTAGAGGAACCCGCTGGCCTCCAAGTACAGTCCTGTGGTGGATGCTGAGGACCAGAAGAGAGTTTTCTTCCCATCACCCAGAGATAAATGAGGTTTACTTCCACTGATCCCCCAGAAGTCCTTGGGGTCAGAAGATTTGCAGTTCCTTCCTTGAGAGCTCAAGGATATTGTCTGGAAAAGCACTGGGCTTCAGGAGCAAAGTCCTAGAGAAGTTGTAGGTGATGTAGGAGCCTGTAAGGGAAACACATCTGATTCAGGAAGAGACAGTCTGGTTATCACCCTCTGCTGGCAGAGTTTATGTGCCAGCTGCAGAGGACAAATATCTATAGGGTCCAGCTCCATTCACACAGAGCAGGGGAGGCAGGGTAGAGTTGGAAATGAGAGACAATAAATTAATAGCTGCCACGAATAGTTTCCCACAGCTCTTGACTTCAATGTTTATGTCACTTTTTTTCTTCTGGTGTTTCATTTTGGATAATCACAAAGTCGTAGATTTATATTATCTTTCTTCAGCTGTTTCCAATTTTCTGATAAGCCTACTATGGAATTTTAAAATATGCATCTTGTTTAAATTACTTGGGTTTTTTTTAAGCATTTTCATTTAATTTTTCTATAGTTTCCATATCTATTCTAAAATTCCAGCTGTTTATGCTTGTGATATTTCCTCCATGGGATCATTTATTATATTAGAGATTGTTAGTTTATAGCCCCTGCCTCATAGTTTGAACATCTGAGTCATCTCTGAGTCTGATTCTATTGATAGCTTTATCTCTTAACAAGGAGCCATTTTTATTTTACTTGCCTTGTGTGTCTTATAATTTTTTATTGAGTGTCTAACATCACATATAGAACAGTAAAAACTTAAGTAGTTTTATATGTAGAAATAGAAACTCTTCTTCTGTGAGCTGTTGTGTGAGATTGGATCAATCTCACTGGGTTTGAGTTTTGTTATTGCTAATGGTATTTTCAGTTTTTCACAGGCTTTATATTTCTTTAGCAGTGTTAGGTTATCAGAGAGGTTTTCTGTTTCTGTTTCCACAGATTTCAGTATTCCTGCAGTCCTGCTTCCTGGAGAAGTTTCTTTCTGTGTTTTTGTTCTTCTCCCTACAGTAGATTTCTGTTGTATACTTCTTGGTGCTAGTCCTGTGTTGGATGCTGAGGACCAGAAGACAGTTTCCTGCCCATCACCCAGATATAAATGAATTTTACTTCCATTGATCCTCCCAGTGGTCCTTGGGGTTAGAAAAGTTGCAGTTTTCTCCTTGGGGGCTCAAGGATATTGTTTTACTCGAGCAAAAAGTTCAAATGTACAGTGTGTTTTGTGCCTCTACCCCAGCTGTGACTAATCACCTCCTGCATAGCTGGTGTATTAGACAGAGTTCTCTAATGGGACAGAACTAATAGGATAGATAGATATACGAAGGGGAGTTTATTAGGATAATTGACTCATGATCACAAGGTAACATCCCTCAACAGTCTATCTTCAAGCCAAGGAGCAAGAAAGCCAGTCTGAGTCTCAAAACCTCAAAAGTAGGGAAGCTGATAGTGCAGCCTTCCGTCTGTGGCCAAAGGTGTAAGAGCCCCTGGCAAACCACTAGTGAAAGTCCAAGAGTCCAAAAGCTGAAGAATTTGAAGTCTGATGTTCAAGGGCAGGGAGAATCCAGCATGGGAGAAACGTGAAGGCCAGAAGACTCAGCAAGTAAAGTCCTTCCAACTTCTCCTGCTTTGTCCTAGCCATGCTGGCAGCTCATTAGATGGTGCCCACCCAGATTGAGGGTGGGTCTGTGTCTCCCAGTTCAATGACTCAAATGTTCATCTCCTTGGGCAACACCCTCACAGACATGCCCAGGATCAACACTTTGCATCCTTCAATCAAATCAAGCACTCGGTATCAACCATCACAGCTAGCTGGCTGATGCAGGCCTGACTACTTCCTAGATAGCTGGCATAAACTCTCTCAGTGTAAATCCCTGCTCCTCATCTTTGTGAGCATCTAGGAGAGACCTGTGGAGAAGAGCTTAAACATGAGTGAGAACGCATCCTCACTCTATTTATCAGACTCCTAATTATTCTAAGTTAGTATTCAACTTTGATTAGACCTTTACACATGGCTTAAATTTGTAGCTAATTTCTTCTTATTCATTTTTACAGTGTCATACTTATTTCTCCCTTGCTCTTGCAAGAGGAAGAGATGTCTCCAGTTTCCACTCAGAAGGTGTTGACACTCTGCTTTGGAATTCATAGCAGTGTTCACACTCTGCTTTGACACTCATTGCTTTGGAATTCAATATCTTTGAACTCTTGCGACCAGAGTTCTTTGAATTTTTTTTTTTTTTTTTTTTTTTTAAGATGGGGTTTCACCATGATGGCCAGGCTGGTCTTGAACTCCTGACCTCAGGTGATCCGCCCACCTCGGCCTCCCAAAGTGTCAGGATTACAGTCGTGAGCCACCACACCTGAATTTTGCAGATAATCTAGCTTTTTTTTTTTTTTTCACTGATTGCATGGTAGTGATGTTCTTTTGTGGCTGTCTCCTTCTTAAGTGAAAATAGAATTGGACAGGCAATAATTTAAGAGCTGGATAATGCCGAGTATTTATCACATAAGAATAATCATTTGCTGAGGAGTAAACATTGGTCAATCCATTTTGAAGAATAATCTTGGAAAACTTGGTCGAAGTATAAATAAGTATAGCCTGTTGTTATGCAGTGCTACTCATTGTTATATATTAAACTAAATTCTCAAATGGGTTCAAAGTGGACTTTTTCAAGGTTGTTCATCACGCTATTGTTTGTGATGGTGGGGAACCGTAGGCAGTCTTGGCAGCTGTCACTGGGAGAGTAGGTAACTGAAATATGGTACGTGTACACCATGTGACAGCTCACAGAAACAGGTCAGAAGTATTCATAGTAACCTGATTGGATCTTAGAACTTTACTATTTATGTATGTAACATAATATCATTTACATGAATATAAACTAATACACATGAATCCATAATGCGTAGTTGGTAAGAACAGGTATAAGCAAAAGGATATGTATTAACATATTCAAAAGACTTCTAATAGAAACAGAGAATATATGATTCGTGAATGAGAATACAAAGTAATAATAATAACTAATAAAAATGATAGAAACACTACATGCTGAATATAGGGTTTTGCACAAATTGACTTTTTAAATCCTCAGAACAACCCTAAGAGATTGAAACCATTGTTACATTCATTTTACAAATAAAAAACTTGAAGCACAGAGAAGTGAAATCAACAGCCCCAGATAACATGGATAGCAGGCCATTAAATAAAATAGGTAGATCAGTGACAATAAAAGACCATTCACTGAGGTGAATGATTAACTCAACACACTGGATCTGAAGTTTAATAAGAAATAAAAATTTTAAAAAACACACAATAGTCGCCACAACAAAAAATACGTGTGAACTGGTTTTCTTATAGTGTTCATAGCAATTGGTCTAATAAAAGCATAATGTAAGCTGCTATTTTTAATAAATGAGACTCCAATTATCTTGACATGAATAATACAGAATCTTATTTTGCTTCACTTCTGGATCCGAACTGGATCTTCCAACTCAACTGCCATAATCTTTTGTTTTGTTTTTCCTATTTTGCATCTAACCGACAGGAATGCAAAAAGACCATGGAAACCCATATCCATTTCCTTTGGGACATAACTCCGGTGTTACATATATTGTTCCATTTGTAGCTCATTGACCAGTACTTTATCAAATGGCCAGACCTAGTCTCAGATTAAATGCTTGTCTCTTGCTAAGTAGCTATGAATCCAGGTAGAACTGGGGAGTCCTATTAACAGAAGCAAGGTAGAAATAGATAGAATGAAAATAATTTTTATCTGTTACTCTTCTTAATTCAGAGGAAAGTATCACTTATTATTTTTATCTTCCACATTCTCATCAAAGAACTTTAGATTGCTTAAAAAGTTTAGGGAAAGTTGGATGTCTTCAGGTTAATGTTAAGAGTTTCTAGTAGTCTTTACACTGAATAGTACAAATTGGCCAATCCATTTTGAAGAAATAATGAAAAGTCAAAAACTTCCTTATGCCTCCTAACTTTTAATTTTTACCATATCCAGCATTGGAGCCAGCCTAAAAACGAGCTTGTTCTCTGGCTGTTCGCACGCTAAACTCCATCTTCAGTTCAATACAGAATGTAGTATGCTTCTGACACTCAATGGACCAACAGAGCACTGCAGACACAAATGTCTGTCCATTACTGACAAACTCTTTCATGCCTCTGCTTTTTGTTCTGTAAAACGTTGTGTAGCAAAGGGAGGGGTGAGAGGTAGAGAAGGCTTTCTCAAATCATGAAGTCATTATCATGAAGAGTTTGGCCTCAGATATATTATAATTGCCAGCTGCATCCTTAGGAGATTCCAGGATTTCCAAGTATAGATTGTATTTGTTTTGAACACTGTATGTATCAGACAGTACAGTCTGGGTTATACTGCCTTAAAACAAACTCAAATCATAGCGGCTTAAAACAACACATCTACTTTGATTCACTGGGGGCTCAGTTCCGCATTACGCAATAAGGTCCTAAGCCAACGGAGTAGCCAGTCTTAGGAGAACTGCTCCTAGCTGTGGAATAGGGATCAAGGGAAGGGGCCAAACTGAATAATGCAACCATTTCTTCTATTGACATCTCATGACCAAAGTACAGCACAAGGAAATTGCTGTTCAGACCTGTGCCCGGAAGGCAGAGATCTGGAAATATTTAATAAATGGCACTAACAACTATCATAATTGCAACTGCTAAATGAATTTTTTAAATTACATGTTTATATTTTTAAAAACATATTTTTACGATATTTATCTTAAAAAGAATTTCTCAAACTGAGGCAACCTGTGACTCCTAAACAGTATTTTAGAAATAATATTCTGTAGAAGTTGCAAGGAAAATATGCGTATTAGCCTTTTGTTTCCATTTCTTTTGCTTGTGTTAGACACAATTAATCCTGGTTATTGTTTTGCAAGTAAACACTTTTCTGTCAGCATCTTTATCAAAGCTTCTATTTTAGGGACCCCTGCCCTCCTCCACTGTGGGAAGTAGAGGTTTGTTTTCACAGGTAATGTGTAAAATTCATGATAAACACTTTGCAACTGAATAAAAATGAATACATACTTTTATAATAGGTACTACAATAAGATATTCTTTTTAAAAAAATGCAACTTCTAGAAATCCTGACAGATTGCAGCTATTGGTGGGAGAGCATAAAACCTCTCCATGGTCCAAATCAGTTCCTATCCTGCAGACTAGCTACAACCTGTGTAAATAAATCTATTCACTCACAAGTTCTCCTACAACACTGACTTGCTAGAAAACTTATTAGGGCTGTTGTGCTGATTACTCTTGCCCTAAGTTAATTTTCCGTTCCTGCTTGCCTTGATCTCCATGCAAAAAGGCTACTACACTGAACTGTACTATCCAGGCTTCTTTAATGAGCACTGGTATGTTCTCATTAAAGAAGGGAGATCACCAGAACCTGGGAGGACTACCAGAACCTGCCAGGGTGGAGGATAGTGTGATATGTTTTTTCTTCCCCTTCTTGGCTTAGCCCTGCCTTTCTGGCAGTATCAGTGCTTCCACAGTGATAGTGCTCACCAGCAAGCACCTCTTCTTTGGCTCCAGATAATGTGAGGTGGAGTCTTTGATCCTGATCCCTAGAGATGCCAATGGCTTCCTGCTGGAGCTAGTGTCTGGGCTCTCAGAAGCCCATGATGGCTCCCGTATTTGTGCCCATAGCCCTGCATGGTCTTTTTATTAAATTCTGGTTATTTGAATAATCTGAGGTGATTCTATTTTCTGCATTGATTCTGACAGATACAACTTCCCAAATCCACTGACAGTGAGCGCTTGCACATTCACTCATTTGTACATGGGTTAAATCATTCACTCACTGTTTCAATAGAAAAGCACTAAGCCCTCAACATGTGAAAAGCTATTACCAAATTCTGCTGTCTCTTTTTTAAACTTCTAGAAGCCTAGTCCTCAACATTTATATTTCATGATTACTTCCTAGGATTTTTTATTCTTCAAAGGTTTACTAAGTTGTTTGTTTGTTTTATGAAGCAGGTATTGTGTGAAGAGAATTCACATCTTGCTTATTCCAATTAGCTAGTAAGTGGCCAGTCAACCTTGGAATATCTGCCAAAGATCTCTTACTGTGTTCAGGCTCCCATCCAATAATTAGATGGCACGTTGCCTTTAATCAAGTGTATATGGTGTTATTTTCCAGTTGAAGTTATATACATGCTTTGCTGAGTATTATGCTGTGGTCCTATGCTTCCAACCCATGCTTCTGTACTCCTTGGGCATCTAGCTCCATCTTTGGTTCAGCCAACAGGGAGCTCCAGAGGGAGACTGGATGAAGTAGGAGTGGCATGGGATTGTTCCCTCCCATTTCTGCACCTGAGATACATCAGCAACGAGTCTATGCCCAGGGATCCCAGTTGCAGCTCTGTGGGTCCTTCTGTGCTCCAAAAGTACTTACACTACGTATGCAGCAATTCCACCTCCTAGCTCTGCTCTCTACTCCCTTCCCCAAGCATCTATGTATTAATCATTGCAGTCTCTTTCCTATGTTCCCTTAAGCCCTAGGTGTGCTTGTTGCTTCATACAACTGTTATCTGTAATACTTTAGGGTTTTCTTGTGCCATTCTATTTCTGGACTACCAGGTTAACAATTCTTCATAATTATTCTGTATAAATGTGTGTTCTCTGTGTTCTGACTTGTCTCTGATTGATATATACATCAATTATAAAAATGTATGCAATAATTTTTAGAAGAATATAAACTTGCCACCCAACAATTGCTAGTATTAATATTTGTCCTATTTCTCCCAGTATTTTCTTATATATATATATATATATATATATATATATATATATATACTTTTTATTGCATTTTAGGTTTGGGGGTACATGTGAAGAACATGCAAGATTGTTACATAGGTACACACATGGCAGTGTGATTTGCTGCCTTCCTCCCCATCACCTGTATCTGTTATTTCTCCCCATGCTATCCCTCCCCAACTCCCCACCCCCTGCTG